>VOQJ01016472.1:0-18553 GCA_015052665.1 Apistogramma diplotaenia | reverse complement strand
TTTACTGTTGCATTTAAATCTGTAATATGGCTTGCAATAAAAATCTTTTTTGTAGAAATTCAAGAGAAATTGAGTGCACTATTTTCTCTGCCTACAAAATATAAAGCTTAATAACACAGAAGGAAAAAAACACAGCCCCACCCTGCTTTCAACCAAAAGCTGCTTCTTAACACAAGTCATTTTAGATTATGGACTTGCTGGTTTCCTCAGCAGATTCAGCAGTATTAGGCTCCTTTCTTGCTTATTTGCTTTGGATTGTATAAAAATGCTCAAATGGTTTAGAGTCCACATTCAGATTGAGTTTGATAGTGATTTTGACAAATAATAAATATTCAATAGAAGCCTGTCCTAGTCATGATAGGAAAATAAAAGAAAAACTCAGACCAGAACTTTTCTTATCTTGTTGAAACATGTTAAAAAAAAACAGTATATAAGGCAGATGGAGTTCTGGGGAGCTCGAAAGTCAATTTCTGGCATGACCACCTTTATTCTTCAACACAGCCTGAACTCTCTTAGAAAAGCTTTCCTGTAATTTCTTTAAGTACTCTTTAGGAAACATTTTCTTGAAGGACATTCAAAGCTCTTCTGTGGATGTCAGCTGCTATTTGATATGTTGTTTGTCAAAATGATCCCACACTGCTTCTATGATGTGAAGGTCCCAGCTCTGGGGAGCCCAATCCATGACTGATATTGTTCAAGTGTGCGTGTGTTAAACCAAGAATGCTTTTACTGGATTGGCAATGTGTTCTGGATCACTGTCATGCTGACAATTGAAGCTGCTGACAATCAGATGCTTTCCAGATGGTATTACATGGTGGATTAGAATCTGACATAATCTGAACAATTTCGACAAGATTTCCAACACCACAGGCTGAAATACATGTTTTACAGATAGGTACATCCACTCACTGTTGTACCTCTTTCCCGAACAGCTTCTTGGCATTAATCTGAACCAAAAATTTCAAATTTGGATTCATCACTCAAGAAGAACTTTTGCCAGGAACCCCCCCAGACAGACAACATAGCTCTTGGGATCACTGGGACACACAAACCCCTCCACCATGATAAGGTGGCGACTCACTGTGGGGGCTTACACAAAAACAATCTGAAAAAGGTCAGATAGAGGGGCTGCACTGAAACTGAGTGAGAAAGCAGCCAATGTCCAAAGAAAGCCTGGAGAACTAGTGTTCAAGCCCACTTTAAAAATTACAAGATAGTGTGGGCTCCTTGGAAACAAAATCTAAAGAAATGATGGTTTGGCTTTAGAAAAAGTGCAAGACGTACTTTACTATATGCATATACTCATGTATTTCTATAATGTTATGTTTGACCAGAACCACTCAATATTAAGACGGCATCCTTAGCAGCCTGTTGATAGTTGCATCACAGTCATTGGTCCAACATTTGTTGCAAAGCACACATTCCTCTCTCAAAGACTTTAATCAGTCATTGACAGCTTAAGTACATTTGCTTTCTCAGCAAGCATAAAGTGGGTCGATATATCCCATTTTCTTTGGCTGAAATATGATTCAGCAGGACTCACTGCTGATAACCTCTGCTCTGAAGGTCTGCTGATGGTCTTTTACGAAGAGTCATGTTCCTTGTGGAATCTACAGAACAGAAGCAAAAGCAATCTCACATTTTTCCAATGTCTGTCCTCTAGAGAGAGTGAAAAGTATATAAATCTGTCATTTCAATTATCTTTTTTTTTTTTTAAGATTTGTTTCTGCTTCACTGTAAGTGTCAACCTGAAAAGACTCTCCAAAATATGGCTCTCCTGAAGCAAATAGAAAAGTCTTATTAGTGAAACAGTACTGGAAAACCTCTATATGCTCATTATATTTTACAATAGTAATTCATAGAAAAATGAACCCAGTACTACATATCAATTTTACAGTAACTTTACTTTTACAATAACGTTTATAATAAAAAGCCCATAAACCCCTCAAAAATTCTTCATAGAGAGGAAACACTGAATCCTTGTAACCAAAGTCTTCTTTCTTACCAGAGCTCCAGGTCATTTAGGTGCATCCCTTCTATGCTCTGTGCATGTTAGAGTAAGGAGCATATCATTCACTTGTTAGCAGATGTTTAGACAAATAGTTATACATAGAGGTTTGCAGGGATTATATAAAAAATTATATGGAGGGGAAACAACAACATGTAGGACTAATATTATAATGCTAAGTTTGCTTCTGTGGTTTTAAGTTCATCCTTGCAGTAATAAGATGATAGAAATCCAAGGTGGCTGCATTCTTTGCCTGTTTGCTTGCAGTCATGAATAATGGTAAATAAGATCACAAAGACACACCATCAGTTTATCTGAGGCAAAGTCCCATCTGAAACAGTCCCATCACACACACACATGCACACACACACACACATGCACACACACACACACACACACACACACGCACACACCTTTTCATTCTGTTTATGTGGCACTATTGCATTTATTATTAATCTCTGGCTGTCCTCCACAGTGTGTTTTTTCCTGTCTCCTCATTTCACCCCCAACTGATCATAGCAGATGATTGCCCCTCCCTGACCCTGGTTCTGCCCAAGGTTCCTTCCTGTTAAAAGGGAGTTTTCCTTCCCACTGTCGCCAGCTCATTGGGGGTTGTCTCAATGCTGGGGTTTTCTCTGTATTATTCTAGGGTCTTTACCTTACAATATAAAACCCCTTGAGATGACTGTTGTTGTGATTTGGCACTATATAAATCAAACTAAATTGAATTGAAAATTTATCATGTTGTCCCTAAGTGGTTCCTGTTATTCTCACATAAGCACTGTGCAGCAATCAACCACCCACTTGTGGTAGGCAGAGCTAAAAACAAACAAACCCTCCTCTGCACTGAAGTTGGCAAGTGCACTGACTGGTATGGAGCAGGCAGACGAAACAAAGGTAATTTGAGAACATGAGTTTCTATTGTTTCAAACATGCTTTAAAAAGAAGAAAACTGTCAGACAAAATGTGCTGGTTTTAACACTTTGATCTAAGCAGACAACAGAAGAACACAAATACTTATTTACAGACACCCGCGCTAATTAACAGAGAGCAACAAGCAGAATATTACAGAATCCAATACAATGGTGCACCTTTACTTATTTGTCAACCATAAAAGTGGTCATTGGATATGTATTTTTCCCCCCCTTGGGAGAAACCACAAGAGCTAGCCCTCATATGAAAGAGACTGAGTTAACTGCACTAGAAAACACTTAAAATTGGTATCGACACGTTTGACATACAGTATAAAGCAGGCACGATATAAAACGAGAGCTGAGTACTGCCCACAACTTCTAAATATATTTTATCATGTCTGGGTGTTTGAGGAGATCTATCAAGTATGACAGGACAAGTTGGTCAGTCAAGCAGTTAACAAACTGCTCTTGTTTACCAAGGCCACAATCTTTTGGGGGTGTTTATTAGAGCAGACTCTGCAGGTCCATGGTATTTCTCTTCTGCAGATATTGCTACCATCTCATTACATCCAGGCTGCAGCCAGAGTGAAATTCCCCAGAGGAGGGAGGCACTGAAGCAGAGGCCAGACAAGCCCAAGATATTATTGGATGAATAAAGACCCTGTTGCACTGGGATCATCATGTAACAAGATATTTTATGCCCTTGTTTAAAAAAATTGAATCACATTTGTAGCTTTTTGTTGCCTTTTTTGCACATTTTGTTGTCTTATCTGTACTGCCTATAGTACCACTCAGCAGTTTTGTTCTTTATAATGCAACAACCTCAAAAGATGCATACAAGAGAGGATCATTTAATGCCGATCAAAATGCCCAAGCAAAACCATTTTCTCTCTTTGTAGTCCTGTTTTGTTTTGATTTCTGTCGTGTAACTCAAATCACATTAACTTTTCTAAATATACAAAATCTAATTGATACATCATGTGGAATTACAGAATCGCAAATTAGTTTGTTCTTGGGAACCTTCAGATTCTGTATCTGTGCAAACCAGAATCTCTCAGCTGATGTGCTCTTTAACACTCCCGAACACTACAGAACAAAAGTTAAGCGTATCTTTTAGTGTGCTACAGCACACGTCACTGTTATCAATCCTAACAATCTCACTAAGCAGTTGCTTACATTAAAGACAAAGAATTTTGACCCCCCAAGTGGTTATGTCCTATTTAACAGACTTTAACAGGGTATAATTGATTATGATTGCTATTTTTTTCTCAGCAGGAGAAAAATAACGGTGTTACATCATCATCTTATAAGAAACAAATATTGAGTAAATATATTTTTAGTCAAATAACACCATCATTGTTTTAGAAAAAAAAACACCTACAGTGTCTAACAGTACAAAGAACGTTCAGCTGAGGCATCAGTTTTCATGCTTCATCAGCCGATGGAAAAGCACTCAAAATGAAATAAGAACTCATGAAAAGTACGTGACTGGTCATCGCTCATGACAACTAAATGTTAAAATGCATTCATCTTACTGGAAAAGGTTGCTTTTGTATCGACAATAGGTGTACAATAAAATAAACTTGAATTTGATAAATAATATCACTGTACTTGTGAAAAGTCTACTGCTTCTTTTTATAACATATTCAATATGATATCCTTGACATGTTAGAAGTGCCTCTCAAGACAGTCTCTAAGGGTGACTGATGCATTGCTCAAAAGCCTAGTGAGAGTAGAAACAACTGCCACTAGAGCCAGACAAATGTGCCCTAAGGCTGACCTCAGGCTGGCTAGAAATGATCTGCTGGGGGGAGTCAGGGACCTAAATGTCACAGACAGTTATGGGTCATGGGTGCTGTCACTATGAGACGCAAGGGGTAGCCTCTTCTTCATCTAGGGATCTTCCCCAAGGTGTTACTCAGATGAGAGGCGCTTAGTCAGTTAGGGTCCTGCCACAGCATGCTCACTACTATACATATAATGACAGGGAATAAAGGGCAGAACAGCGTGCAGCATAAATTAGAATGTCCTTATTTGTCTTTCCATATTAATCACATGTTGGCAGGATTGCTGTCAGATTAAACATCATTACTCAAGTCATTATGAACAATTAATTTGTGTTAATCACTATGGTATTAATAATTATCCCTGAGCAGATGAAAACTGACACACAAAGTAATCCAAAATCCTTTTTAGGTTAGTAATTCATTTGAACTGTAGGGAGCCAAATCTTTTCATGTGTCATCTGGGAAACTCTTCATGTGTCAGGAGTGCTTAAGACAGACCTGACAAATCTGAATTTGTGTGTAAGAGGAAGCTGAGCATGAAGATGAAGCTGTTAATTTACTACTCATCCTCACCTATGGAACCATGTGGCAGTAACAGAAAAAATAAGATTATGGATATATTGTAGAAACGGGCCTTTATCCATAGGGTGCCTTACGTGCAGGGGTGGGAAATAACAAAATATAAATACTTTGTTACTGCACTTTACTTGAGAATTTATTTTTCTGACAAATGTTTACTTTTACTCCCCACATTTTTACACACAAATCTCCATTTTCAACTTCTTCTACTTTCTTGCACTTTCAAAGCAGACTCATTACTTTAGGCTTAATACATTTGAGGAAAGTATTTATTTATTTATTCCACATCACTGTGCCATCAAACTGATCTGAGCCTAAATAAATGCAGGGATCACTAAACCCACAAGGCCCAATCACTTAATTACACACACATTAGGTAATCAGGGAAAAGAGAGACAGCTGGGGAGGATGAGGCACAGGTGAACAAAATGACACTAATGACACCAAGTAAGAAACACTGAACACAAGGCACATTGGACAAAGAACTGTCAAAATTAAACTGGAAGTGAATAAACAAGAAGACAGAAACACAGACTTCCCACATGAGGAGGCAGCATGCTGAAGGGAAACAGACCTAAAACATCAGGGAGATACACTAAAGGAAAACACAAGAGCTAAACTGTGAAGCTATTAGTAACATCATAAAATGGAAACCTAAACACAACACTGACACACAAAGCATGGGATAAGCGGCCAAGACACGAGGAGACAGATACACTGAGGAAATACAAGAACTACAACAAACTGAGACTCTAAACTGCAAGAAAAACTAAGAAACACAACCAGAGATATAATTTAAACAGAACTTCACCAAAAAAAAAAGCAAAACACTGGGCCACTGGCCCAGGACCATGACAGTATCCATCTGGCAGAAATCTCCTTTAAAGAGCGACTTTTACTCTGAGTAACTTTCAGACAGTCTACTTTTTCACTTTTACTTGAGCAGAGTCTCTTTAACACATATCTGTACTTCTAATTAAGCACAGAATGACTACTTTTACCTGCCTGCATCATTATGTATTTTTAATTTAAATCAACCCACATGTTTAGGACAGCAGCAGACAGCACTGTATGTTCCCTTTATCAGTACTAGAGGAAAACTTGTTAAGAATTACTGGGTTTACATGAAGTGTCAATAATTTATTTCAACTGTTATACCGAAAAAAAAAATCTGCTATGCTATCTTCTTCATCAGATGGGAGGGACAAAAGAAAAACCTTTTGCAGCAATATCATATAGGAATTAAGCCAGCAGAAAATTGATAGGTGTCTGTGACCACCCATGATTGTGCAGTTAATTGATTAAATGTGAGAAAGGTTATAATCTCAGTAATATCTGTGCTTTGTTTAATGGATCTAAAACATTATTTCCTAGGTGCTTCAATTATTAAGATACATGTAAAGCCGTTAAATCTAATTTTCATTTTATTCTTCCTTATGAATCACTTGATGTGCTGTCACACAAAGTGTGTCACCCACGGTATTTTATTGCAAATACTTAAAAATCCATATTCTTCAACATTATGTTCACCATTTGTATTGTGAGAAAATGTAAAAGCATATAAAGTTGCATATGTCAAGCAATTCAATATACATTACTAAAAAATATCAAGTACCGACATCGTTCGCACAGATACGCACTTATGTTTTGATTTTTCTATGATACTTTTGTGACATTCAGTGCAGCATTTAGTCATTTAGCTCCAAAACAGCTCATCTGGCTAGCCAGAACTCCCTGTAGACTGTGGTAGATGTTGTCCATGACTGACAGGAGGTTTGCCAACATCTTCCTCTCTAATGCTGCATGCCCTGATCTACAAACAAAATAATTTAAAACAAATTATAAATTAGATTATATTAAACACTGAGACAGGCTATCCTCTTCTGTGTAGCTCTGTCTGTTTTGTTGACACAGAGTGGTGCTAATATCTCTTAATCCTTCAAACATAATCCCCCACTGAGAATTTCCAGCCTACTGTGACCACCTTATGTGAGTTCAATTGATTACTATAGGTCTTCAATACAGTAAGAAAATGAATGATTAAAAACAGGAAGCTACTAGTGAAAGGTTATTCAAAACACTCAATACAGGTAATTTGAAAAGTCATGCCGTAGTTTCTAAGAATCACAATTTGTAATAAATTATTATTTCTCTAATTGTGTATATTTTAAAAATATTGTTAATCATGTTTACAGTATAATAAAGGATCACCTGAGATCATGTTAGATCAACTGATATAAATGTGGTTGCTTCTACTTAAAAAGGTGATAGTGTACTCTACAGCTATCTTTTCAACTCTCTGGAAGCATATAAAGGCAAAAGACAAAGCTAAAACTATGGCATGAGATTTCCAAAATAAATACATCATCAATATAATGTTTTATTTAAAATATATTTCACTATTTCATGGCTCCTGCAGCACAGGAAAAAAATGAAATAATAAGTCATATTCCAGGTATTGTAGAACAAGAAGCAAGATACACCCTGGTCACCAATTGGGTGTAGGGTGAACATATAGTAGTGTCACCATTACAAAGGGCTGTATTTCAGACATCACTTTAATTTTTCAAATGTAGAACTCAGGTAGTGTGTGCATCACACTGTGATGTCAGGTTCAATATACCGCTGAATGCAGGGAAGAGAAAGAGCGGTATGATGAAAGTTAGGAGAGAATTGCAGGTGCGTGAGTTTTCAATGAGCTGTTTTTGTGTCTACTGAAAATGGAGCATGAACTTTGACTAAAGCCAACAATATAAAAACTTAAGAAACAGGGGATCGCTGTTGTCTTTAAATGACTTCTCTTTGTTTTGACCGCGAGTTAGCTAACAGACGTCCACGAAAAAGTCTCACATATGAAGAGCTGGAGAGCACCAGGCCCTGACATGATTCATACTTATTGGCTAAAGAAGCTAACTGCACTCCATGAGTGCCTGGCAGCACAAATGAACCAGCTGCTAGAGGCTGGCACATCCAAAAAGGCTCCCTGAAGGCCAAAGAGTCCTGAACCTCAAGGACCCCAAAAAGGACCCATCCAACTACCGGCCAATATCCTACCTCAGTACAACATGGAAGCTCCTGTCAGGAATCATAGCAGCTAAGATGAGCAGGCACGTGGCTCAATACATGAGCAAGGCCCAGAAAGGAATTGGCAGAGATACCAGGGGAGCAAAACACCAGCTCAACTGTAAGACCAGCATGACTGTAAGACTAGACTGACCAAAGTGTGCTCCACCTGGATTGATAACAAGAAAGACTATGACTTGATGACGCACGCATGGATTCTGGAATGCTTAGAACTATACAAGATCAAAAGGACCCTAATTCATCAATGGAAATGAACAGAACAACATTAGAGGCCAACTTCAAGCCAACTGCACGTCTCCATCAAGTGCAGGATTTACCAAGGAGATACTCTGTCCCCACTACTGTTCTACATAGGCCTGAATCCCCTCGGCCAGACCATGAACTAGACTGGCTATGGATACTGACTACGAAATGGAGCAACCATGAGCCACCTCCTGTACATGGATGACATCAAGCTGTATGCCAGGAGTGAATGAAACATCAGTGGACACTGGAATGTCATTCGGACTGGAAGAGTGTAGTTGGATGGTAACAAAGAGAGGGAAGGTAGTCAGAACTGTGGGGACTGCACTACCAGAAGGCAACACTGAACACAGCTACAGCTACCTTGGAATCCAACGAACCATGAACAGGCCGCCAGGAAAGCTGCAACTTCCAAGTACCTGCAGAGAGCGAGGCAAGTCCTAAAGAGTCAGCTGAATGTGAAGATCGGGGCAATCAACACCTACGCCCTGCCAGTTGTCAGATGCCCTGCTGGGATAATAAGCTGGCCAAAGGATGAAATATAAGCCACTGATGTCAAGACAAGAAAGCTGCTTACCATGCATGGAGCATTTAGCAAAGCGGAAGGAAGGAGGACAAGTGAGACAAGTGTCAGAACCACTATCCTAGAGGAAACAACAAAGATCCATGAATACATCAGGGAGATGGCCACAAAGGATCATGTGCTTAGCGACTACCTCAGGCAGCAGAAACCCAAGATAGAAGAGGAGAAAGAACAAGAACCATCATGGAAGGACAGGCCTCTGCACAGCAGATCAAAGAAGTGGCTGATATAGAAAACTTCTGCAAATGGTTGAATAAAGCTGGACTGACAGACACTAGTGAGGCGCTAATCATGGCAGCACAGAAACAATTAATGGCATTAAGCAGTGAATTAAACAAGAACAATGGGATAAAAATCATTTCAATCATTTATCTTTGAAGCTCTCATTTCTTCATATTTTTGAGTTTTGAATCAATCACACCCCTTTCCTTTAAAGCGACGTGCTTTCACCCACTCTTAGTTTAGTTCAGGTTGAGCCAGGGGGAAGGAGTGAGCCTTCTTGCACAGTGGTTACTCACTCTTTTCTCTTTAGGTTTCTCACCATTAGGTGACATATGATCAAGATGTCTGCTTCAGCTCTCATTGCTCTCCCCGTGCAAGTGTCCCAAGACATCCATCAGTGAAGACTGTGAGCTAGTGAGGACCGAGAGATGTCTTTGCACGTTGGCTATAGCTTATGTTTTAATATATGAATTATATTTAATTTTCAGGAAATTTCATTGTTTAAAAACATTGATATGTTGAGTAAATCCAAGATATTTAACTTAATAATAATATGTTAATCAAAATGTTAATCAAGATTACAGTGGAACCTAAGCACCCTCTTCTGTCACATCAGCCCTCTGCATTCGGCATGTTCTCGTTCTCTGCATCCATAGGCCTCCTCTCGGGTCTTGCTCTTTTCTTCCTGCCTGGTAGCTCCATGTTCAACATCCTTGGTCAAATAAATCTATTATCCCTCATCTGCACATTTCCAAATCATCAGCCTTGTCTAACTTTGTCTCCAAAGTGCTCAACCTGAGCTGTCCCTCTAATATTGTCATTTCTTATCGTGTCCATTCTGGTCACTCGCAGTGAAAATCTTAACACCTTCATCTCTGCCACCTCCAGCTCGGCCTCCCATCCTGTGTTTTTGTCAGTGTCACTGTCTCCAAACCATACATCATAGCAGGTCTCACTACCATATTACCACTACTTCTCTTTCATTCTTGCCCCTGTCACAAATAACCTTTGCCACCGACTCCAATAGGAGCACCTAAACACATCAAAATTGGTTTTGGAATAGAATGGGCTTCACAAAGCTCTGACCTCAATCATATTGAAAATTTGTGAACTATAATTAAAAGCAAGGTTCATGCAAGGAAACCAACCAATTTAAATGAACTCTACCTATTCTACCAAGAAGAGCAATCACATTTGAGGCAGTAATGCCTAAATCTTGCTGATGGCTAATATGGATGAGGTGCAACTTGCTAACAGACAAATAACCGAATGTATAAATTTCATCGTGTGGATTAGAAACAATCAACAAAAAGTTCAAACTTTAAAAAGATGTATGCTATAGAGTCAATCCACCCTGAAAAAAAAGAACAGTTCATAGAAGTCATTTAAAGCCCCAAATTACCATTCCATTCATGGCCATAATGAGCGTATGTAAACTCTACCACTCTTGACTTCCTCATGCAGTGATGCAAAAGCATACTGCAATCATAAGTGTACATTTTGTGAACTTCGCTCATCTTGACTAATTAGTCTGTATACTTTTTGAAGCTCAAATCAGTAAAAACCCAGTGGCTGAGTGCCTGTGAGGTATTGTGGCTGAGAAATTGATGTGCCTGTCAGATTGCTGAATTGGCCTCCTGTTCTGTCAGCCTCCGGTGTCTCTCTCTTCTTCACTTCTGCTGTCTCTCTCCTTGTCCCAGAACTTATGGGATCTCGTCCTTTGTAGTTCTTGGGGGTGGGGAGCTGGCCCAGTGGGCCTCTCCTGGTGTCTCTGTGGGGGGTGGCTTGCTGCGGTGGGGTGGTTGCCGTGGCTGCTGTGTGGGAGCTTAGTGTTTGCACCTGATGTCTCATCTCCAAGCACTGGGTGGACTTGGGCAGTTGTGGTGTTGGTTGGTGGTGGGGTAATCAGGGGCTGAGTGGGGGCTGATGAATCCTAATAGCTTGGATTTGTGGGGAATTTCTTTCTGGCCCTTAGTTGGGTGCCAATGGTTCATTATGGAGCATGGGTGTGTAAGAACCTCTCCCTCCTCTGTCCAGTGGTCTGCCCCATTGTGCTGTGCTGGTCTGCACAGTGTGGACCTGAGTTCTTCCCTGTGGGCCCAGTCCATGTGCCTGGCCGGCTGTGGACATCTCTTGCTCTGTTGTGGGGTGGGTGATGTACTGTCTGGCCTTTAGTGGGTAACAACAGGAATCCAGAACAACACTGGTGGAGATCTTCCTGCATGTTTCTGGCTCAGCACACAAACACAATAATATCCACTGCAGCTTAATCTTCGGTGTTCATTATGACCACTTTCTGAGTCATGTAGGTTTTAATCACTGCTCGGTGTCCTGATATGGTAGCATATGAATGGGTCAACATTTGACTGGTACTGTATTTAAAGTTTGTTGATTCAGGTGACCTTGATTGGACTGAAATTATTTTCACAACATTGTGGTATATTTTGCCCTCTTTGAAAGGTCTAAATGAATTCTTAATAATAAAAAAAAGGATTGGGGAAGGTCACGCACACATAACAAGAGCATAGCATAACACTACCTGTTACACTACCTGTTGATCTCTGTCTGTCCTTGTCCTTTTTGTTCTATTGTGTTTCACCAAGGTAAGTTTTGCCCTCCCAGTAAAAGGACGCTAGCTAACTAAAATATAGATTAATCTTCCAAGGAGGTGCTGGTGACGGTCACATGCAAAAACAAAAAAGTTTTTGTTTTCAGACGCTGCTTTAAATGATCAAGAAACTGGAGGAGGTGGTTCACTGATTCAAGGCAATAGAGGCTTACTGGCTCACAGAAAGCATGAAAATTATTGGACCAGAGTGATGATGACAGAATTAAGTTTGGCAACACAGGTTGCTATTGCTCTGAAATGATTCCTGCATTTTCTACACAGAGACAGTCCAACAATTAGTTTTGGGATGTACAGTAAGAGGGGGAATCTGTTAAAAACTGTAGCATAGATATGTTACTGTTATGGATCCCTTATATACAGAAAACTGACATGGGAGACCACTATTAAAGGCGCATGTCCAAGGTTGGGCTCCAAGATGAGAGGTTGCAGCTGCGTCAGAACAAAATCAATGAACATTGTGGGAATAAATAGGCCAATCACTCAAACGGTCAGCGGTATTGAGCGGGTGGAGACAGGCCACAGGCTTATAACAGTTAAGAGACACATGAAAGAGTGCCGATAATGTGAAATAAGAGACCATACTTGCTATTGCATTATATTTGGGACTTTTGGGATGTATGCAAAATGTAACAGGGGAAATTTGGGTTAGTTATAGGTTTGATTGGAACATAGCAGAACTAGGACACACATATGAACCATTTCTTTCTCATTATTTTATATAATCTAAACAATTTCCACAAAGATATAATCAAGCATTCTTTTAGGCAATCCTTCTGTCTTTTGGGGTTGTCTCCTATATATATATATATATATATATAGCCCTTCAAGACCAGGCATTAATAAACAAATATCAGCAATAATATGTAACACTTTATTTAGAACAACATTCATCTTAGCATTGTGGTCTTACATTATGTGCATCATATCACTGTTGCAAACCATACTGAGTGGGTTTCTGAGAATATTTGCCTTTTATTTATTTTTTATTCGACATTTTTCATCTCACACTGTAGTGTGAAAGAGGACTGCACTGCATGGAGTTACAAATGTAGAATGCTCTCATTTGTTTTCATGCTTTCATTACATTTCATTTTAATTCTTAATATTTCCATTGTGGTCTTCATTGTGTAGATCTGAGAAGTAGATGCCATTTTAAGTGCCAACATATCAGAACAATTTCAGACATTTACGAGCAAAAAACTACATCTGCACCATCATCGTAGGATTGCACTGGTGTGCTCTCCGTTGAGGACAGTATCTTCTGAAGTCTACATTTCTTGGCTGAATATGTCATAGGGTTTGACAAGATCTGTTATATTTCAAAAGCTCCTCCAAAATGTCACTGAGAAAAACAGCCTTGGCTTGCTGGGAATTTGGAGGACACAGCTGGTTTATTCTTGTCCGCATTCAGCGTCCCTTCTGTTTTCATAGCTGGAGTCAGTCACCAGGTTTGGGAGAATCACATGAGCAGGTTTTATATGAAAGAAATTCATATTCAGATTATAATTAGTCATTAGTGAATATAAAATATGAAACAAATGAAAGGCAGACAAATCATTTTTGTTCTGCTTAGTACCATGTTAATGAAAAATGTAAGTAGAACCTTTTGTCCTTTGGGAGATCACACCATAGAGTCGAAATTCAACAAGTGCACTTTTTGGCTCCCTGTCTCATATGTGCATCTATTAAAGTAGGATTAAAACAGAAGGACACATTCCAGATACATGTATGTTTTTTTTATCTCATGAATTTTTAAATCAGATGCAACTTAAAAGAACATGAGACCTCTTTTGGTAAGGAGTGTATGATTTAATATCGAGTCAGAGGTCACTCGCTGATTTTTGAGTTAAAAGATGAAAGAAAATTGAAAAATGTGATAAAAATATCTGAAATTGACAGTTTGTATTCAGATCCTTCATCTGAAATTTGATAACTAGGAACAAAATGACACAAATTGTCCATATTCCATTTGTTTTTGCTTGTTTTTCTCATTCAAAGACCAATAATATGAATAATATGACTAAGAATGTGTAATCCAGAATCCCACAAGTCATTTTTTGTTTCTCTGGAACTGGAGTAGCAACATGTCTCCAACTGCACCAAAGTTGTTCCAACTTGAAGAAGCTGAACCTCAATGATGATCTAGACTGCTGTTCCAGAAAGTAAGAAAGAATGCCTGAATTAGTGGAAGTGCTACAAAAACAAATTGTTCAGATTGTTCAAACCAGAAAAAATGCCAATAAACAAATAACCATCTGAATGGGCTTTTTTAATGGAACAGGACAGAGTGTAGTGACAGTACACACATTCTGTCTGCCAGCCACCAATGCGAGTTTATTTAGCATAAAATCAGCTTCCAAGCAAATAATCTGTTTTAAGTCCTAATAAATAAACATTAACAAATAACTGCAAATGCTTGTTTTCTATTCATTACTTTTGTTGTAAAGAGGACGCATTTACCCTTTTTTTTATCTGTAAGTGCTCTACATGCATGCACCTGCTCAGTTATGTAAAGTATTCAGTCACATTTCTTCCATATTAATGCCTATTTTATTTTTTCAGATTGTATACATTTCATTTTTACCAAAAATAATAAATACATAAAGTAACAATTTATATATAAAAAGCTAGATGTATATAACCCAGTTAACATTTGTTATCAGGGCCACAATTAAAAAATATCAAAAATGACTTTTGTGTAAATAATAAAAACAAGGTTGCTTCGCAGTCACTAATCGTCGTCAGCCACATTCCTCTCTACTTGGAGTGATAAGACTGTGTAATAAGTATGGAGGTTATTCACCAAAAATAAGGCAACAGTGAAAGAGTGAGACAGGAAGAAACTAGTGCCAAGCAGTAATTAAATGGCTCCTCAACCCCACATTACTGGTAGAAATGAGTGACATAAAAAAAGCAAAAGATGGTGACAAATGATTAACAAACAGGCCCACACACTTCAAAGATGTTTGAGTATTCCCGCCTCCCCAAATCTTGGCATGAAGGATTTAAAACTCCCTCTAACAACCACACATCAAATTTCAACATATCAAAGCTTGACGTTGTAGGAGGAAGCTCTTGATGACTTCATTCTTTTCTTATTTTGGCTGTACAACACATCACGTGGAGACTGATAACAGACATGTGCATAGAGGCTGGGAATGAATGAATCTGATCAAACCGTTAATAATTACAGATTACCAAAAGAATCAGTATGTAACAGCAGAAATATAAGAAACATGTCGCCATTTCCACGCAGGTGAAGTCAGCTTTCCGTTACTGTACCACTGCAATTGTTCAAAAAGAGGAATTACAATTAATGGTTCTACTGCTGAAGCAGATCAATATCCACACAGCCATGAAGCCTTAAGTAATTAGCACATGTTTTCTATTGAGCAATTTTTCATTGCAACAAGCAGAATGGTCAATATATTCATACCCTTGAAAATAAAAACATATGGATGCTGGTGCTGTAAATTGATTCACCATGAATCAGTTTTATTTAAAATACCTGCAAACAGTACTGGGACAGGGAGAGGAGGGGAATGAGAGGTAATTAAACTGGAGGACAGCTTTTTCATATATTGAGATCTTCTTATATGCTTCTGATGTGTGCATATTTAATTTTCTTTCAGATTTTATTTGTGGTGTAATGTGTTTGAAATAGCAGTGGAGTGACTCAGTAAAGACAACACCAATAATCCTGAATGTTAATACTTACTGTGGGGGTTAATTGACATAGTGACTAGAAGCATTGATTAAGCTTTAATAGCTAACAGTTCTGTCAAGTACTTCATGAGTGACTGAACTAAGTTTGATTTATAAGAAGGTAAATCAGGAGAGGATGTCTAAAGGATTTTATAAACCTCTGTGTATGTCAATGAATGAATTAAGTGAGCCAAAGAAGTACAAAAAGGAACTTGTAAAGCAGCTAGACTGAACCTCTTCAGTTTATCATGACAAAACTGGAGTTTTCATAACCTTAATGTATCTATTTGGGATCCATCTGCCTGTGTATAGCAGTGCAGTGCTGCATAGAAAGACCTGCATTCAGGAATGGTTATGCAGGCAGAATAATTAGTAGCAGTTAGCACTGAACACACTGATGTAAAGAACTTTGGAGATCACCACACAAGAAGCACTGGCCACAGCTGAGGTCCTCTGAGAGAGTTGCTAAGCAATAACAGAAGGTCAAGTCCACTGCAATGACAAAGCAGTTTGAATTAACTGCAAAGGAGAGCAGATCTTTGCTTACTGGGATTTTCCTCTGTGGAACATAATGAAGTTGTTAAAGATTATATTATTAATTATATTATGTTGTGTTTACTAACTTGATTATTTTAGACTTTTGAATGATTTGACGTAATTATTTATCCAAAATGTGAATGGCAGCCAAGGTGGTCAGTGGCTGAAACTGACATCCTTGAAGCCACAATTAATCGTTGTTTAACTTTATAGCCAAACTAAAATTATATATATATTTTAACATACATATATACGAATTACGTGCACAAATTATATGTACAAAAGTACAGATCATAAATAGATGCTGTGGCTCAGGAGGTAAAGCGGGTCACCTACAAATTGGAAGGTTGGAGGTTCGATTCCTGGCTGCTCCAGGCTGCATGCCAACGCATCCTCGGCCAATATACTGAACCCCAAGTTTCTCTTCGATGCAAGTGTTGGAAAATGAAGGTGTGTGAGTGTTAGATAGATACCACTTACTGTATATTAGCTTCATATGGAAGTACTTGGTGAATGTAAACATGTTGTATAATACCAAACAGTGTTTTTTTCTTCAATGAAGGAGATTTTAGCGAACAAATCTTTCAACCATAATGTCACTGAAAAAGTACTGCAATGCAGTAATAAAATATGCAGACCAACTGGTGGACAACAGTGTTGCAGTATGTCATTCAACAGCTTATTCAGACTATGCTACTGTACAGTAACCTTCAGCAATGACTCAGTTAACTTATTTGACGCAGTAGGATAGATGCTGGCAGCCTTTAAAGTAGTAAGCACAGGCTCCCCGTGCTCCTTTTCTTACTGCAAACCTGACCTCTGTCCTGTAAAGTCCTGTCCCCTGACGAAAACTCTAGATACAGCCACAGGTTTAAAATGACAAGAAGACTATGCCAACAAGGTAATAAAACATCACACAGTAAGAACCTAAAAACTATTCTGTGGAGAAAAAAAAAAAACATTCTTTGTAATTGAAATTAACATCCATGCTTTTCAGGGTCCTGGGGGTGCTGGAGCCTATCCCAGTTATCATAGAGACAGGGTTCACGCTGTACAGGTCGCCAGCCAGTAATACGGGCTAATACAGACACACAAACATGGGAGAACATGCAAATTCCACACAGAAAGACCTCGGTGGGCTCAGGTGGATTTGAACCCAGACCTTTTCGCTGTGAGGCAATGGTGCTAACCACCACCATATCAGGGGGCCCTAATTGAAATTAGTCATTTTCAATTTTCATAAAATAATTAATAGAAGCATGTCAATTGTGATAACCTTATTAAAGCTTATTCAGTCCAATAATGCTGCTTAGCTCAGTCCTGTATTCAATTAAGATGAAAATACTGAGTTAGTATTATGGGAGAGGATTCACTTCACACATAAACACAAACTAAACTAACCGCAGAGCTTGTAGCTCTATACCACAATGCCATGTTCAGTAAGAAGCTTCAAAATTCCTCGCACCCTCTGACCAAATGCCTGAGTGACTTACTTGGTTGGCTTTTGGTTTCTCACTTTTGCTCCCTCTTTAGAACTTGTTCTGCAGTCATATTTTCCTGCTCCAGCTAATTTCTTCTGAGCAAGTTTAAGGTTTTTCCCTCCCAACTTCATCTCTTTTTTTCCATCATTTGCCTCTACCAGTAATAAATACACCAGACACAATCTTTATGAGTGCATCTGGAAAAAGTGTGGAAAAAGTGCAGCAATAATGGCTACTGGTGCCGGCGCAATCAAACACTGCATGCATAATCCCCCCCCAAAAGCCCTTTTGCAAAATGCCTGCAAAATAATATAGATGTTCAAACCTATTGCAGCAGATTTTTTTAACATCCTGCAGTAGCACGACAAAATCACAAAAATGAACAAATTTGTGAAATCCTTTGGAACCCTGCAAAACTATAAACAGGAACAAAGTGGATGGAAATGAGTTAAAAATAATATTGAGTTATTTACATCAGTATGTTTTTGGACAAAAATACAACACCTTATGCAAAAATAGATTTAAAAAAATGAGGGTGAGGACATTTGTATGTCATTTTGTCCTGGGTGCAAATAGTTTTTCATGCTTTACCTTCACAAATTCATTGTGAGAAATACATGAATATTTAGTCACATTCAGCAGTCAGACAGCTGAACAAACCTGCTGCTAGACTAATACCTCTTTTTGGATGTATTTGTCAGCCCGTGGAAGAGCTGTGAGTGACAATCTTGCTTTGCTAGAGTAGCACGGCAACTCACTGCATTAGTGAAGAATATAGTCC
>VOQJ01016466.1:17835-28573 GCA_015052665.1 Apistogramma diplotaenia | reverse complement strand
ACACTCAGCTCTGTGTGCACACACACCCCCACACCGGCAGAGTGAGAGATGTGTGTGCGTGTGCGCGTGCATGCGTGCGTGCGTGCGCGTGTGTGTGTGTGTGTGTGTGTGGTCAGGGTTGGTACGTGTCTCGCTGGAGTTTCTTTGTGTCTTGTACTGACATGGAGAGTACAACAAGTACACAGTAATGAGTGTGTCTCCTGACACAGGTCAGTGAAATACAAGCTGCACACAAAGATAAAGACGGATGTGAGAACGTGTGTGTGAATCATGTTTATTGAGAACGTTTAACTTTGGTCCTGTCTCATGCGGGGTTCTTCCTGAACAGTGTTCTGTTGCCACCTGCTGGGGAAATGGTGTGACTGCAGCCTGATCAGGAACAGCTAAACTGTTTTACATGTTTTCTCTAATCTGTGGACAACCTTTGGTTCAGCTTGAAGCTCAGTATTTTAAGCTCACATTGTATCAAATTAATATGAGAATGTTAAATTTTTTTCAACTTTGGTCTTTACTTACTGACTCTTATCCATTCCTGTGTCACCAGCTGGACTACTATGATGGGGTCTCGTTCGGTATCTCCAGCAAAGCCCTGACCAGACTCCAGTGTGCCCAGAACTCAGCTGCCAGGCTTTTAACACGCACTAAGCTCTGGCAACATATCACCCCCACCCTTATTAATCTCCACTGGCTCCCGGTAAAGTCACGCATTACTCACTTACAAATCCGTCGATGCCCTGACCCTCAGTATTTGTCCCACCTCCTTCACCCATACGGTGTTGGACACTTCTGTGCTCAGCCATGGCTCTGCCCTCTGTCCCTGGCACCAGCCTCCACACCTCTGGGGACGGAGCCTTCAGTGTGGCAGCTCCTCATCACTGGACTCTTTTAAAAAAAACTTTGGAAAACTCTTTGATATCTAGTTTATTTACTTACTTATTTATTTTTTAATTTGTTTATTTACTTTTGTTTACTGACCCTCTTTGTACAGCATCCTTGAGTTTCTTGAAAGGTGCTATATAAATCTAAGTTACTATTATTTATTATTATTACATTTAAAAATGTGGAAACAATATGGAAACAACACACTTTTTATCTGTTAATTGTTACAAAGTTCTGTGAAGATAAAAAGCTGCAGATTCAAGTGACAGTTATCTGTTCCTGCTCTGCAGGAAGAGCAGCCCTGTTCACATTTACAACTGTTTAGTCAATACTGATTCATTAACTCCAAAACTATCAATTACAGTTCCTCTAAAAATATAGCCACTGGCCCCGTCATTAGGCTGGACTCTCTTTTACTTTCCTAATTCTTTGTGGCATAAATTCAACGAGGTCCTGGAAACTTTCCTCAGAGATTTTGGTCCATATTGACCAAATGACATCACACAGTTGCTGCAGATTTATCAGCTGAGAGTGTTTGATGTGAATCTCCTGTTCCACCACATCCCAAAAGTGCTCTTTTGTATTGAAATCCGGTGCTTGCTGAGGCCATTTGAGTACAGTGAACTCACTGTCGTGTTCGAGAAAGCCACTTGATGATGTTCTGAGCTTTCAGCCATTATCCTGCTGGAAGCCGTCGTCAAGGTGTGAACATTATCAGCAACAATGCTCAGGTAGGATGAGCTGTTTAAACAATGCTCATTTTATACAGAATATCTCCCTCACTATTACAGCACGAGCAACTGAACTGGTGGCACACGGCAGGATGGATCCATGCTGTTGTATACAGCAGAAATCAAGATTTATCAGAGCAGGCAACATTTTTACTTCTGCTGCCATAGATGCTCTTCTGCATATCATACCTTAGGTGTAACTGGTGGTTATTGGAGTTTCTGCTGCCTTCTTACCAGGTCGAAGCAACCTCGCTCTTCTCCTTTAACTCCTGGCATTAAAAATGTATTTTCACCCAGATAATTGCTTTTCAGTGGGTATTTTATCTTTCCAGGATCTGTAAAGAGTGAAAATCCCAGTAGACCAGCCTGTCTGACACTAATAACCATGCCACATTCAGAGGGACGTAAATCACCTTCTCTGATGCCCAGTTTGAACCTTAGCGGGTAATCTTGACCAAGTATGCCTGCCTAAATGCATTGAGCTGCTGCAATGTGATTGGCTGATTAGATGTTTGTGTAAATGCTGGGCAATCATTAATTAAAATGTGAGTATAATTTTTTTCTTTAAATGTATTTCAAAAATGCCAAAAAAAAAAACAAACAAACCAAAAAGTGGCAACATTTGAAATCCTGAAATCTGCAACCACACAGAAAGCACTTTTGTGTATTTTTACACTTTGTCTTATCTACACCCACACAGATTATGTATATTTACCCCCAAAATTCTCAAGCTAAACTCAATATCTGAAAAATAAACTCCAAAACTGTGACCGTCGTTGAATCTAACCTCCAGAAGCTCCAGAAGGTTGTGTTGGGTCATTTTTTAATTTTCCCTGTAGTTGTTATGAGTTTTGAGGAATCTCGAGACCACTAAAAACAGTCTCGGGGACGTGTTTGTTCGCTATGATGCCACTAGATGTCATGCAACCAAACACCGGCTGCAGTCCTGATAGAATCTATACGAGACACCGTATTCTCTATTACATCTCTATTAGATACATACAGTCGAATAGCCGGTACACGTGCGGATAATGATCGCGCATTTCATTAATTAATTCCGGGGGTGATTCAAGAAGACAACAATCAAGTGTTGAGGTCCGTGCGTCACCGGGACCCCGGCGGTGGCCGCACGTACTGCTCCTCAGTCGTGCTTCGGTTCAAACTGGATCAAACACGGGCCGGTGAGTGCGCTCACCGATCGCCGATTAGCGCATTAATTGAGCCCATCAACCAGTCATTCGGTCGCGACCGTAGCGACTCGCCAGCCGCATGACCTCGGGAGTGACGCGTCTCTCCGATGAAAGGGCGGAGGGAGAACCGCTGGAGGAGATGCGCATATCTGCAGGTCTCTAGCGCTGTCGTAAAACAAGGAGCAAGTGTGCTAAAATTAAAGCGATGCCAGGAGTAACCAAGTACAATTTAGTGGATGACGCGCACGATTTGAGGATCCCCATGCACAACGAGGAGGTGTTCAAGCATGGGGTCTGCTTCGAGGCAAAGGTAAGAACCCCCCCTGCAACAGATTGTACTTTCTGGGAAGAAGAAGAGCGAATCGTAATGTGCTAAACAGAAGGCTGCTCAGGTTTCACACGCTGCCTTATTTTGATTATTTTATGATTTAGTTTGTGGTTGTGTTTTCTGACCTCACAATGATTTTACCTTTAATTTCCTGTGATGACTTTGGCTTTTTTATTTACTTTCATCATCTTGTGTGAAGGAAATGGTAAAGTTTGGGGTTAATTCACACTAAGATGATGGTGATTTTCGTGCTGATGGTTGCTGTTTTGACACTTGGAAGTTTTGCTGTTTTGTCTGTGATCTGCACTAATAACAGGCTGCAACTAACAGTTAAGCTGTTAAATAAATCCACATGCAAGTTGTAGATGTATTGTTCTCTCTGACCAACAGTAACACTGCCAAAGCTGAGGAAGTAAAATCATTATGTTTACCATTTGCTTGAAAAAGATAGTGTACAATATAAATGAGTAATGTAATGGTCTTCTTATCCAAAACTGAAGAAAAAACAAAACTGTTGACGCAGGTGTAATGGAAAGATGAGACGGGGTGTCAACCCAGACAAGAGATCATTTCCTCAAACATGCCAACCTTTAAAGCTTCCTCTTACGTTTTGCAGTACATCGGCAGTTTGGAGGTGGGTCGCCCCGGGAGCCGAATGGAGATAGTTGCAGCAATGAGGAGAATCAGAGTAAGATTCCTCTGAACCACACACTTCACCTTTGTGTCAAAACCCCCCTGGAAAACAGTGATGCTAAACATTTTATCTGTCTCTGTGCACATTCCTCAGAAGTTCCTTTCTACACTCAGCGTTCCTCTTTACACGGAAATGATCCGTTTGAGTAAAACTACACACTGGGCAGATTCAGTGGGCTGTCAGGAGCACTTTAAATCAGGGCAGGATTCGTAGGGCGGCTTGGATTTTCTGGCTGAGGAGAGATACAGCATGCAGGGATACGTTTGATGCCATTAGAAACAGCACCATCCCTCAAGCCTCCTTTCGTTCAGACCTGACAAGGCCAGTGCAAACAACGCGCGGCCTTGTCATTAAACGTCACTGCAGAGTTACAGGGACGCGCAGCGAGGAAAGGATTTAGCTGTTTGTCAGCTGCTACATCTAATCTAACAACTAAGTTATCGGCCGCATCCCCAGTGACACCCAGGAAAGGCCTAATCCTGATCCCCGGCCATTTGATCGCACTGATGCCATGTGTTTGGATTCCCCTTGTAGTTTTGTTTTTTTCCAGAAATCTCAATGGTCTCTCTGTGTGTTTGTTTGGTTTTTTTAACATTTTTTTTTTTTTTACAAATTTCAGAAGATAAAGTCTAAAGAATGCTTGGATAAGCTTGGAGCAAATGACAGACGCATTCAACAGAGCAGCTCAGATGATAAAAAAGAAACCCACGCGATGCACAAGGCAATCCAGAACCTCAAGGCTCTCTGCAGCATACCTTTGATTCAGCTGTGCTTAAAGCAGACAAGTGTTAATTTATTATGAAGCTCCTATTTAAAAGCAGAGATTTTAAAATGCTTTCCTCCAAGTTTTTGAAATAAATTGATAATAAAGGAGCAAATCAAATAATTAAAAAAAAAAGATAAAAACACAATTAAACATGATTGAAAATGTGTGTTTTAAATAGCATAAAAGTGGGTTTGTAAGATAGTCGTCTGTTTTGTTTTTGGGGGGCGTTTTAGCTCCGTTATCACACAGTAATTAATAGTCTCTGCTTCTGGGGGAGACAGACTCTGAATATTCAAAAGCTAATTTGTCCTTAAAGTACTCGCAGTGGCTTTGGGATGAGCCGAGAGGTGAGCCGGCTCAACTCGTGGCATTATTTTGTTCGGGGGCTGGTTCTTTTTTTTTTTATGTGAATTAGTTTCAGGCTCATGTGCGTGAAAATGTGGCGTGAATGCTTCATCTCCCTCTGACAGCAGCATGTGCGGAGATGGATGGCCCTGGTTTATGGAGGGCTGCATTAGTCTGGATTGCACAAACACACACACACACACACACACACACACATCAAGGGATGAATGTCCTTCACCTGAGTATCTGCAATCCAGCCTTCATGTGGGAAAAAAACTCACACATCAACAACCAGATGCATTAACGGGACCAGATCCTCTGACAAGGATGCGGGTCACAGGCTTATATAGATAAACCTCTTTGGTTATTTCAGCACTTAAATCACTCGTGCCTCAAGTTTGTGATGAAACCCAAAGAAAGCTCTGTGTTGTTATTTTCACACCAACCAGAGTGAGCTTGACAGAGAATATCCAAGTCCGTTGCGCACACTGGGTGACGGTTCATTCGCTGGCGGGTGATCTCGTAGAACTTCATCTGATCAATTAATCATCTGATGTTGGACTTTGTGTTTTCAAAGCCAAACATGTTACTTCATATCAATCCCGTTTTTGCTTCTTTTTCGTTTTTTTCTTACATCTCACGACTATACGATTTGGAGTCTGAGCCTGCACTGGTGGCAGAGGATACACTATTAATCAAGCGGTGTCCCACACACGTCCGCCTCCCTCTGGGAAGCCGGCCTTTGAAAACGTAAACAGCTCCCAGAAAGAGAAACTGACAGTTTCTCGATGTTTACTCCATCTCGGTTTTTCCTCTCAGAAGAAGAAGGTCAAACCCTTCTTTGCACGAGCCTTTCACTTAAGAGCTCCACCTCGGCAGGACGTGATATATTTAATGCTAGTCAGGCCGTGTGGTGCAGTAACCAGTGTGGTTTGAATCAACATTTTGTTGTTCTTTCTTCACAGTATGAATTCAAGTTGAAGAACATAAAGAAAAAGAAAGTCAACATTGTTGTGTCCACTGATTGTGTCAAAGTGATTTTGCGCAAAAAGAAGAAGGTCAGTGTTGTGCAGCTGTAAACGATTTCTTAATCTTTAGATTTTATCTTTTTATCTTTAAAAGACTCACAGTTGTCCTGTGTGATTTTGTGTTGCAACAGAGAAAAGGATGGTCATGGGATGAGAACACCATCTTGGTGACACAGGACCCCATCTACAGGTGGGCCCTCGCGGCTATGATCAAGTGACCACATTTTTATTGTTGTGTTTTTTCCGGTCTGCTAGAATATGTTTGCATGCATATGTTCAGTAACACATGCTTTCTCTCGTGCTGTACAGTGCAGCAGCACCTCCGTGCAAACACCGTCATTTTAGCACCATCTCTTTAAGGTCCACATCCCCAAAAGGTCCTGGAGACACAAACCCAGCCTCATGCTAGTGTACTCATAGTGCCAGTCACAAGCTTGGATCACCTTTTAGCAAGAGTGTGAGGATGCTTTTCAAGTGCAGCACTGAATTACATATACATGTAAATAAGTCTGGATTACAAAATGCTGTTCAGGCTGTTCAGTTACTGTGTTTTCTATTGAGAGAAAGCTACGTAGCAAAAACAATGAAGCAGAAGCCAAAACCCAAGCAGATGTAAACCAGCGTAATCAAACCGTTTGTTTTGTTTTTTTACCTCAACAGGATCTTTTATGTCTCACATGATGCTCAAGATTTAAAGATCTTCAGTTATATAGCCAGAGATGGACAGAGCAACATTTTCCGCTGCAATGTGTTCAAGTCTAAGAGAAAGGTAAGTTAAACGTGTGATTAGCTTTAGCTCCAGCTTGCTTTGCCTCACTGCGCACAGATCCCACAACAAGAAAACACTGAAAAAACACAGAAGTGATGCAAACTTTATGCAGCGTGGACACAATAGCCGTTCAAGAAAAAAACCCTACAAACACAAACTGAGTCAAAAATGACGGAGCTTAGCTCATTTTAAAATGTGCCTAAAAATATGTTCCTGGACAATTAAATCTCTTTGTGATCCCCACAGAAGCGCTTGCTGGATCACCTTTCAATAACACAATTTTTCCGTTGGTGTTGGATTGTGTGATGGTTTGCATTATTTGAAGGCTGTTTCCACAATGTTTTCACCACTTCAGCTCGTTATAAAATGGCCCTGTTTTCAACACAGGACTGAAGCTGTGTGTGTGTGTTTCTGTATTGTCAAAGCCACCACACTCCTTTCAGGCCTGGTATTTTTTTTAAAGAAATTGCCTTTTTGGGAGGCTCGTAAACTTTCTGGCTGACAGTCTGACAAGAGGGAGGATGCCGCTCTCCTGTGTGTGAGCTGAACATGAAGCTACAGCTTCACACAAACAAAAGGGAAGCAGCAAGTCGAACTCTATTCCGAGGTAACAAAACTAACCCTGCCACGAACTCTGAAGCTCTCTAATTGGCATGATGTTTGTTTACTCTGGAAATGAATGAAATGTTAACTTGATTGCTAAAGTTCACTTGGATTATTAGTTTTTCGCCTGGTGTTCGGCTTCCTGGTTTTGTTGGCACTGCGGCGCTTCATCTTTTGTACTGATTAAACGAGATGCAAGCACAGCGTTATTCAGAGCACCGTCGAGATGCTTTGAGGGGGATTTCTTTTATTTTTTCTTTGTTGGAGGCAGCATGTAGACTCGCCTTTTCCCAGTCTTCAATCTCTGTGAAAGGCTACGTTGACAGATTGACTGGAGGCTTCTGTCAATCTTCCCATCTAATTCTGTCTCTCAGCAAATGGCTGAAAGTATATTTTCCAGTTGTTGATTGTTTATCATGTAGGAATAAATGTGCTTGGAGCTAAACATCAGGAGCAGGAATCGCTATTCAGAAACAGACAAACACGCTGTCATTTTGGGTTATTTGGTGGATTTTTTTACATCAAAGCACAGATTTTTGCATTTCAATTTCAGCTCCTGAAGCATCTGTTAATGGTATTCATGTCTGTAATCTCAGTGATGTATAGCCACAGAAAATACCTCTAGAATCAGACCTCATATTGCTGTGCTAGTAAATCACTTATGAAAAATGAAAGGCGTGTTATTCGCCACATATCTGCATATCATGCAGCGTCAATTTTTCCTCCACGACAACGACCGAGCATCACTGAGGTTGACTCCCATCCCTTCACCATGGATACCAGACAGACAGTGGCTTAGTGAAGCTGAATACTAAACGTTCTGGTGGGAAGAGAAAAGAAAAGGGGCATTTTCACTCTGCACTTAAAGACATTTTCACTGTAGCCGAACAAAATAGCCGTCACAGTGTTAGGGGCATGGGTCCGTGGTGCCGCTCTACCTCCCTGAGGCTGCCGAGCCTTATCTGGTTGTTGCAGACCAAGCATGTGTGCTGAGTAGGAGGAGATGGACCAGTTGATAAGAGGAGATTTGATTTATTTTCATCACTGCATGGTGCAGCGTGGCAGAGCTTAGATGTCAGCTCGGTACATCGGCGCAGCCTTTTGTTCTCAGCCCTCGCCGGGCTGTCGGGTTAACCTGACAGTTTTAAAGAAGTCAGTTATGTCGATGGAGCAATTTGACAAATTTCCCTGCTGCATTTTTGCTTTTATTGTTTAGGTTTTCCATTTCACTTAATTGAACTACTTTTAAGTTTAAGTTACCTTGACACTTTGACTGAATGCCTCAAGGCAGGATCGTCCACTAGAGGCACATATCAATAAATATGTTCCTGTGCCAATGCTCAATATGGAAGACATCACCCGTAATGAGGCTGAGGAACGAGGTGGAGGATAAAGTTTAATTCTAATGGATTTAGGATACTGCCGCTAGACTGCATTAGGGCTGCAAGAAGAAAAGAGGTGGGCATATGTATACACACAGGGGGGGATCATTTCTTGAGCGCCTGCTGAATTTGTAGCTGAAAACTTGTGATATCTTGGCACGAGGACAAAAGAAGAAGTGCCAGGCCTTAAAAAAACTGTCTGCAGCAGATGAGCAGTATCTGAAAGTCATGTCCTTAAGAAAGAATAAAAACATCCAGGAAAGACCTGACTCAGGACCTGAGAGATGCATCTGTACAAAGGAGCTGAGTGAGGGTCCACAGCCATCTGTTAAACACCAGCCACGGCTGCTGGGATCTTGTAAAAACGGAAGGAATTATGAATGAGTCCACCAAGCTTCATTTTTCAGTATGACAATGATCCTAAACACACTGCCAGTGCAGTGAAAGCAAACCTGGTTAGAAAAATACAATGAAACAGTATCAGTCGTGGATCGGCCTCCTGAAGCAGCGTGGGATCATCCTGACAGAGAACAGAACAACATCCAGAGAAGAGCTCTGAATTTTTGTCAGAGCGTGTCATATTGATTTGAACACAACAGGATGTCTTTGATTTTTAATGTTTTTTAATTGGCACAGGCTTTATCTAAAGCAATCATTTATCTCTACCAAAACTCATGGAGTTTAGCATAATTTAGAAGCAAGTGTGTCATATTTCAATTGTTTCAGTATGCAACCGTTTCCTGCTGACAGTGGAGATAAAACAAAGAGTTTAAGGTCAAACAGTAAATATTCTCCACTGTATTTGACATCCGGTCGAGTGTTAATACTGTGCAATTATTAGTGCTTTCTGCAAATCTCCTGCTGCCTCTCCCCCTGTACAACCAGGCTTCGTCATGTGGTTGGCAACAAAAGAGCAGCCATCAGGATAAAACTAATGCTAACATGGAAAAAGAAACGCTTTAGGAGGGATACTTGTGTTTGGAATCATCTCTAATGGCTTTATTTTTTCAGGTTAAGAACTGAACCATAACACAATGATTACCAAACAATTAATATTAAAATGTAATATTTACTGTTATACTGCAGTGCAGTGCCAAGGCTTCCTGTGGCTCATCACAGGAACATGTCATACCTTTAATCCATGCATATTAATAGGATTTAAACTAACCTTTACTGAAAATGTTTCTTATCAGGAAACAGCAAGAACTATATGAGATCTCACGTAAGGAAAAAAGAAAAGAAGAAAGCTTGACTTTTGAACCTTAGCAGCTAATATTTGGGCCTAATTCAAACTAAATTACCTGTGATCGGTGACATGCTGATGCTATTTAAACTTTATCTTCAGCCATCAAATGTACTTGCTCCTGAAATGCATCAATCATCACTGTGACAGCAGCATGGACACAAAGAAAGAAACACAAGGACAAGCAGCTGAAGCTCTCCCAGCATTTTCCCTCTTAATTTGTTTTCTTTCTCCTCTCTCGGTTTGTGTCTGTCTTCACCTCCTGCTTTGCCCCAACATTCCTCTTTCTCTTCTCTCTTATTACCTGTACACGACCCTCATACACTCATTCTCTATATCCACTCTTCTTCCTGTGCCACTCCTCTGGGGTCTCATTTTCTCCCCGACTGTGTACTTTCATTTGTGCATCCACCCTCGTTGTGCCCCTGCTGCTGTGCCCCCACCCCGCTGCAGTCCCAAGCCATGAGGATTGTGCGGACAGTGGGTCAGGCGTTTGATGTGTGTCACCAGCTGACTCTGCAACAGAAAGGCGACGAGCAGGAGGATGAAGAGGGGAAGGAGGAGGAACTGCAGGCAGTGCCAGGTGACTCACACCTACACACGCAAGCACACAAAGCTGCATCCACGAAGCCCCTCCTCGCTCTCTTCCTCCCATTCTGCTTCTGTCACTCATGTGTGCATGTCACACAACAATGCAAACCCCCCCCCCCCCCCCCCCCCCCCCCCCCCCCTCCCCCCCCCCCCTTCCTCTCCTCTCTCTTCTTCTCTCTTTACACCAAC
>VOQJ01016466.1:3263-17815 GCA_015052665.1 Apistogramma diplotaenia | reverse complement strand
CCTTCCAACCCCCCCCCCCCCCCCCCCCCCCCCCAGGCCGTCTCTTCTTCTGTCTCTCTTGCTTTCTCTGTTTCACAAACTAAAATCAAACAGTGGCAGTTGAGCAAAACTCTGTGAGAAACGACGTCGTTGTCCTCCTCCGATTTTTGCATCAACTTGCCATGTTGAAGCTGCAAATTGGTTTTGGTGAGTTGTGCGAGCCACTGATCAAAGCCCTTTTTTGTGCGTGTGGGCTTCTGCCAGCCGACGCTGGTGCTGTCACTGCCTCTAGATATGTGGCGAACTTTAAAGCACAAAAATTTAAAAAGCGTCACAATCCATCCTGTGCATGTGGTCTCTGCAGCAAAGAAGAGGTTTGCATTGTCAGAGGAGACGGACCTTGAAGCCACTACAGAGGAGAGCATTGAGTGTGTGTCCTCGTCAGACCTGGAGAAGAGTAAAAAGGACGAGACTCTTGGTAACGACGGAAAGGTATCGAAGTTGTCTTTCATCTTTTCAGCATCAGTGTTATAAAACACAGAAACAGAAATCCTGCAGATATGATGTTGGAACAGTAGCATCTGATTTATGGATGCATAGAATACAGAGGGGCTTCCCATGATGCACTGAGTGTTTCTTCTTCACTCACCACTTTTTCACTTTCCATGTGTTTATGCACATTTAAATGCTGTGCCTGATAAAATCATCCTGTGCCCCCCCACCCCAACCTGGAGGCTGGTTCTGTTGGGGGCTTCTTCCTGTTAAAAGGGAGTTTTTCCTTCCCACTGTCACCAAGTGCTTGCTCATAGGGGGTCGTCTAATTGTCTAAAGGGTATGACACAGCAAATAAAATATAGGACTGGAACTGAATTCTTACTATTAATAAACTATTATTAAAGTTATTACTTGTTAAAGAAATAACAAAGGGTAAATTACTTACAGTAATCTACTCTATACTACTATTATAATAATGCTTCTGTGGTTCTGGATGGAGCCAGTGATATTATAGGAAACCATGTTAGAAGCCACACATTATGATCGTGTTGCATTGCTGTTGATGTAGGCAGTGTTTTTCACACATCTGACACTCTTAAAGTCTTAGTGTAATAGAGATCTATTACACTAAGTTTGGTCTTTAAAGTAGAATGTGCAGAACAGAATATGTTACCAGAATAATGCAAAAGTTCTTTAGTGGCAAATTGTTTCAGCTTGAAAAGCACTTCAAACCTGCTATATTGTACCTTAGTTAGATTAAGTTTCACGCAAACCCAGAATGTGTCCTTCCATTTCCATCGTTAATACCACCAAAAGATCTTTGGCATTTCATTTGCAATGCATGTATGTCTTTGCATCTTTTTTTTCTGGAATTATGGATACAAGGATGCATTTTTAGCTCCTTCTCAGCTGAAAAAAATGAAGCCAACATGAAAGTGGCAAAAACTGCAGTTCCTCTAAGTGCCACTGGAGGCTAGCTCCACAGGGAGTCAGTCCCTATATATACTATCAAGTTGAAATTCCAGCATTTAATAACAAAACATGTTTAGAGGTTTTGGCATTTATGGATATTTTGGTGTGGTGAATTTTTCATGATTTATCTGCTTGGATTATTCATTTAGAGGCATGGTTCGATTGATTGTGTCCTGACACAGTAGCATCTGCTCGGCCTTATTCACTACTTTGAGTCATTAACATGGACCTCTACACTGTGTGTGCTGTTTGGATGACTTTTAATGGACTAGTCTGATATTAATGTTGTGGCTTGCTGTGTGGTTCAGACTCTCCAAGAAGCTTGTGTTTTAGTTCAGGTGAATAAAAATCTATTAATTCATTAGTCCATTACTTAGCATTAATTAGCAGATATCTGTGTTTGTGAATGTGGCCTGCAGTTAACTGTCTTTAGCTGATAAATTAGTTCTCCATCACTACTGTCCATGGTGGATACCACACTGAAGCAGGAACACTAGATAATTTGGCAGACCTCGAAGCAATTGTTAGTTCTGATTCAGAGGAGGCAGTTCTTCCTTTGTTATGACATCACAACGGGCCACAAACTAAACCAGCCCATTCAGACACACTCTTTCAGACTGATGGAGGCAAAAAGAGAGTTTGGGGGATTTTTTTTTTCTCATTTCATCTATAGAGATTCTCGGTACATGTCATTATGTTCCAAACCTTGAATAATTGGATTTTGGCTGTGATATTTCCTTTAAAGAAACCGGACTTAGTTCCCTTTAAGGCAGAAGGGAAAGAAAAGGAACACACATGCGTAAAGAAAGCTCCATTGTGGTTATCCCAACTGAGCCTTCATCAGATCACTGGAGACATCCAGACAAAAACGGGTTTATTCCAAGGACAAAACTCCCAAATACAAGCTAAGCAACATACAGCGCATCACCGCTGAGCTTGAATTACTGTCAAATCACGCGACAGTTTGTCTTATCTGAAAAATCTGTTTCTGAAAGCTGAGAAATTGAGTTTAACACCTAACATATGATTATTACAGTAATTGTTGCTGGAAGTCCGGGAATGGCGGGACATTTGAAGTGCATTATGTTATAGGGTTGAGGAACCCATCTAGGTCCACTGTAAACGACACTGAGGTGGTGGACAACACCAGGTGTTATATCAGGTGATCTCAATAGGTCACATGATAAGGTGGAGCAAAGTCTTACAATGGTTTCACCTGATGATAAAGATCCACACCTTTTTTCATTTGACAATGCACATGATTAATAGCGGGTTAACGAGCACTGCCAAAGGGACAAATAAATACCCGTGACTCTCCACCTTTTGGTTTTACGTCTGAAGAAGCCTCTTGGATGAGAAGTGAAACATTCTCAAAACTTAGAGAAGTCCAGATAATTTTTTCAAGCTGCTGAGACCTCAGTGGCTGAGAATCTACAAAGACATAAAGAACTCAGTTCAGTACTCAAATACAAGCCACAGTTTTAGTATCACTGATGCCTTTTCATATGATCACAAGCAGATAAACAGGATGTATTCTGGCTGAGCCTATTTCTCAATCACTGAAAAAAGATGTCATTTCTATGTTGTCCCAGATCCTGTGTGGATTCCTTTTGGCACACTGGTGTTCTCCAGAGTCAGTGATTAGTTAGTCAGCTATAAATTAGCCTTAAATGTGAATATGGGCGTGAAATGACTGGTGGCCTTTCCAGAGTCTACCCCACCTCATCCACCAGTTTGTTAAACTTGAATTAGGTTAACAAATGGACATGTTGGGTTAAAAAGGCATAAATATTTTTCTAGGCTCACAGATGGGTAGTTTGCTCATTTGAAAGTTTGTCCTCATAAAAAAATGCAAACGAAGATCATAAAACAGCTCAGAGGGATGTTCGGTTTTTTAAGGGTTGTTTGCGAAGAAACGCTCAGCGAGGGTTTTCAATATTGATAAGATCGCATGGTTTATTGATGAAACCACAGCGAAAAATCGTGGCGCCGCTCTGCTCGTCCTGTGGTGTCGGACGAGCTGCTCCCAGCTCTCTGTTCGTCTGCTCGTTCTCCCACCACGTCTGCGAGGCACCGTCAGCTTTATTACTCATGAGAGAAGACTGGTGTTGTCCTGGTGAGGACTTAATTGGATTGAATCGAACAGTTGTTACATCTAATTACACAGTGCCCCGAGAACAAGGGAATTTTTATTATTCATTCAGCTGCAGCCTTTCATCAGCTCTCACATGCAACCTGTGTGTAATTTGAAGGTCAAGTGTCCTTCACAGTCGAGCGTTAATGACAGCGGGGTCTGGCATGTTGATTTCCCATCTTTTCCTTGACAAATAAGTCTTTCTTGTCGACTATTCCCACTGTAGCACTCTAGCATAATTGTGTGAGTCATGCACCCCAGCAGCAGCAGCCCATACAGTCAATACAGTGCTATTTATAGTCACTGATTGAAGCAGTGCCTTCACAATGGGATTAAAGAATATTACACTGTTAGTTTATTTTTATTAGCCTAAGAACATTTCTTATACATATAGTATAAATATCATGCCCCAAAGTTCAAAAAGAATCCCAGTTTGAATTGAAAATGAATACTAGACTTACATTTAATAAATGTAAGTCTAGATATCTGTTGCTGTTGCTCTCAGTAGTAACCAGTGTGTGTGTGTGTGTGTGTGTGTGTGTGTGTTTATTTCTGACTTCAGGATAATTACATCTTCAATTTTACAGTTGCAGCAGAATTGATTTGAAATTTTAAAACGTTGGTAAATTTCGTGCCTGGTGTCGGGGCCTTAAAAAAATCAAAGACCGAGTTATTTTTTCAGCACCAGTTCAAACAGAGAGTTTACACACGAGCAGTCAACGCTACAGAACTGTCCATCAACAGCAACTTCAACAGGGCAGCAATGCCTATTGATTTTTATTTGCTGTGAAATACAGCAGCGCTTTGATATTTTCTTTATTTATGCAACTTGACACGGTAGATATTGCATTGATCGCTCTCCCGCTCGCTCCAAGCTTACCACACTTCACTCTACCCACCTGCACTTCAGTAGCATTGAACGGTAGAACTTCAGGCAAAGCGGATTCACAGTATACACACATTTTAAGAGTTCATCACAAAACTCCTCTTAGAAGCTCTGAACATCAAGGGGTGAGGATATCTAAGAAGCCATCTGTGGATTTTTCCATTGGGATGAAAGCACGCGGGCTCCTTGCTGGCAGCGCAGCATCTCTTTGCATTTTCCTCCCGGAGGAGCTCAGACTGACAGAGAGGCTTTCAAACCACTGCTGTAGACATGCTTCTACACACACAAACTTTCATGTATTTTTCTTTCCAGTATTACTCATTTAGGATTGTGGGTTAGCCTGCCCTGTACTTTGTTCTTTCTCTGCGACCAAGTTGTATGTCCCCTCCTAATGTCAGGGACTAATGCTGGCTTCAGCCTACACGATATCCAAACATGGGATGTCTGTTCATGTTCAGAAAGAAAACGGCATGTCACAGATCGATATATGGGCAGACCGATATTACCGGCTGGCCTATATTCCCAGCCAATATTAGCTATTTGTCTATCTCTTACTATCGTCATTTATAACAGCCTTTAAATAAAAAATTTTAAAGTAAAGAAGAGACATGAAAAACACCCTTCAACCAGTATTGATGTTGCATAGTTTGCCCTCCAGAGGGCACTGTGCAACTTTCCTCTCAGCAACATGTGTTAGGTAGGCTAACAGCTGATCCGAGCAGAGTCGGGCAGAGTGTAAATGAGTAAATAAATAACCACAACCAAAAAACATCAGGGAAATCAGTTTATGTTTTATGTGTCTGAGAAAAAAAGAATAATGGCTGGAATATTTGTTTTGGCTTCAGTGGAGGGGTGGACCAGAGGGTTCAGGGGGTTCAGGGGGCAGTTCCAGGAGAGGCTGGCTGGCACAGCTGTCAGCTGTTGTCTAATTATTTATCTTGCAGTAATGCACTGGGAACCAGGTGTGTGGCATCCACTTGGACTGGCAGCCAGGGAGGCTACAAGGGCTGATAAAACTGAGTGAACTGGGCACTGTCTAAAAAAGTCATTAAAGGCAAAGTGTGTGTAACACAAATAATAAAGAAAGCAAAGCGTAACAAAGAGCACTTTGCTAGCTTTTTCTTTTCTTTTTCTATCGTACATCGTCTATAATGATGCTCCTGCTGCAGACACGCCTCCTTTCATTTCACAATCTATACTTCCTCAGCTCCTCTCCTTACCTCTAAGTCCCTCCCAGGAAAGATGTAAGCAGAGGATGTGAAACAGCAACAATGAGACATCTTTGCTCTGGAGAAGTAATTTTAAAGCTGTGTCAGTTAAATGTGTCATGTAGCACTGATGCATCATCTGTCCATTGTTTTGTTAAAGCCTACTGCTCTATTTCATGACCTCAGATGAGCATAACAGTGTTCACTTATTTGAAGGTTCTTCTTCATGCCCTTCATGTTTTGTTTATTCCAGCTGTGTCCCTTTGTGTATCTCTCATGGGTCACTAATGCAAAAAATCACTTCCATAAAGGATAGATCTGTGCATCTTCAATCATAGCTCCTCCCGTGAGCCTCATCTCTCCACACTCCTCCATCCTCTGGATTTTTAGGGAGGGAGACATCCTCCATGAGGATATGCTGAGATTGATTTCCAGGTCACGGGTAGGAGGACAGGGAAGATGAGAAAGCACATAATAGAGAAATGAGAAAAGCTGCTTTGGTTGCCATTGTTTGTTTGGATTCTGGGAAACGCTGGTTAGCACCTCCTTGACTGGTCACGAGTCTGTGTGCAGTCTTTTATGACTCTCAGGCATGAAAAAGCAGCATAGATCTATGATTGAATACTGTGACACAGAAACCATTATACCAGACAAAAATAAGAGTCAGTGTTGGTGGATAATAGCCTTTCTGCACGGTTTGACAGATCATGTGGTGTGGTGTGACTGACTACAAATATTTGAAGAAAGCACTTCAGTTCAGCTCGTAGAAGTAGCCGAGCCTAATTTACCGCCATCTTAATTACAGGGCTCTGACCCGTCTCTTCTGCTGAGCTCTCCCGTCCTCGGAGCCTCTGTGTTGGCTCATGCTGCTGCAGGAGGATCTTACTCTGCAGAGCATCAGGTCCAGCTCCTCCAGAAACAACTTCAGCAGCAGGAGCAGCAAGCACAAGCAGCTTCAGCACAGGTACTTTTTCCCCCTCTGGACCCTCAAGGTATTTTCACCTTGTCTGTCTGTGTGTCTGCATGGGAAAATGTGTTCTGCCATAGTGTGAACATCCACAAAGGCAGCTTTTTTGGAGTGTTTTGGCAGCTGTTTATCTGTGTGTGTCTGTCTAGATCTTGTCAGCACAATAGTGTTGAAACCATGCGAGGTAGAGGCATTAAAACTTTGTGTTAAGCTGAGATCGCAATAAAGCTTACATTTGAAAATGGGTTTGTTCCGAGCCATGAGTGCTGAGTAAATGGACCTGAAAATATCCACAAGTATTTTTAAAGCAGCGATCTCAGGCCATTGGGAATTTTTGATGAAACTCCTAATATTGTTGCATGCAGTTATTTGACACAAAACTTCATGAGCACATAGAAAAGCAGGCTAATTAACGAAACCTCCCAGGAAACGGGTTGTGTTTGTATTTGTAACTATTTGGGTTATTAAGCTCTCCCTCCAAGCGCTTTCAGACACTAAACTTTTACAAAAACCTTGATCACATCACATGAACTACACAAAGGCAGTGGCATTTAAAAATTGTGTGTCTGTGCGCGCTTCTGTGTGTGTGTTTAGGTACATGTTCTGCAGGAACAGCTCTCGGTGGAGGTGTGTGCTCGGACTGAGGCCCAGGCCAGAGTGCAGAGGCTGCTGCAGCAGAACACGGACCTGCTGCAGCACATTTCTCTGTTGGTCAAACAGATCCAGGAGCTCGAGCTCAAAGCTGCTGGCCAGTTAACATCCAGTGAGTGTAAATGCACTTTTGTAATGTATTTGCCACTCACCTTGTTTTCTCCATTACAGTGTACTGTCAATTTTTTTCCTCTATTTTTATCATTTCTAATCTGTAAAATTATTGTGTATTTATTTTTCTTTTAATTGGTTTCTTTCTTGTCCATTGCTTTCCTGTTGTTATACTTGTTTCTCCCACTTCTGGCACACAGTTAATTATACTATGACGACCATCTCAGAGGATTTAGTACTGTTCTCCCCTGGCGATATACTGCCATATACTCATGAATTACCAAAGATTTTTAAGTGCAGGTCATCTCACTCTTTGTAATCTCTGCTTTCTCAAGTCCCCTCTTCATACATGGTCTACAGTTCTGTTTAAATGCGATAATTAAATATCTTATTGTGCTTTCTTTTCATTTTTCTTTTCCACAGTGGGCTCCCAGGACAGTCTTCTGGAGATAACGTTTCGTGCAAAGCCCCCCAGCTTTCCTCATGAACCCCCCACCCCTTCCTCATCTACAGGCCCATTAGCAGCTCAGTCCCAGCTTCAGATTAGCAATAGTGCCTGGGTCTCTGCCCTGCCTGGGTCCTGCTCTCCAGGTGCCATGGGCACCAACACCATCCCTTCAGGGCTTAGCAGCAGCGGAGTTAGGCTTGAGTGCTTCCGCTTTACTTCCCGAGCAGCAGACAGCCAGGAGCAGGGCCAGGACACAGGGGAGACTCCCAGCGACGGGGCCCCCGATGAATCTTCGTCACTGGGGGAGCAGGTCCTGGGAGCCCTGGAGTTGCTTCGTTTCAGGGAATCTGGGATTGGATCAGAGTACGAGTCAAACACAGATGAGAGCGATGACCGGGACAGCTGGGGTCAGGGGGAAGGAGCAGGGGCCGATGGAGCTGCCCGACTCTTAAATGTGCTGAATGCGGAAAGTCTGTCAGACTGCTTGGGAGATGAAATGGCTGTTTAGTGGTGCTGTGAAAGCTACACTAGGCAACTTTGAACTCATGTAAAAGCCCAATGGGAAACAAGTGAAATTCAGAATCTGAAATTATCTGTATAATGTGACAGAAACTGCATAATCTGCAGATATAAATTACTTGTCGCGCTTGCTTACCACTGTCCTGGCAAAAGTTTTACTTTGTTTTTGTTTTTTTTGATTTGCACATCGCAAGATGTTCGTCGATATATGTGACGTACCTCATAAAAATAAGTAATAAGAACTGAGATGCTCTAAGTTTATTAAAGTGATACATTTCAATCATAAATTGTAGGATAATTTGATTATACCATTAATAATTACATCAAATGTATTACTACATTAACAAGCCCATGTTCAATGGCAAATGCTCACACTGCAGCATCAGTGTTGGAGTCATTACTCAAAAAAGTGATGTGTTACACCTTATTTGTTATGTTTTCAGAAAGTAATGCATTGTGTTACTTGTTTATTCCCTGAAGAAGTGAATCCATTACACTATACTTTACATTACTTTAGTGTTACTCTTTAACATCATACTTGGTCCAGATATCATCACTACTTGCTTTGTGGATAGTTGTTTCTTGCTGTTGTGCAGTTAATGCATCACATTTCTGCAATACAGAAAAATGTATTACATTACTTTAGAATCTATTGCACCCAACTAAGTTAGTAATAAAGTAATAAAAGCAGAAATAACTTACAGAAGAGTCATTAAGCATGTTGTTTACATGAATCTTGTTTTTGTTAAACCTTGGTAACGTCTATGTGCTAAATTTAGACACAATAACATTTGAAGCCATGCTAGCTGCTCTGTGAGGGTAAGCTAAATGCTATGCTAATATGCACACAAATACTATGTCTAAAATTGGTGTTCTTCCATATTTGCACTTGATCATTTGAGTACACAAATGATTTCAGAGTGCATTGAAAAGTACCCAGATGATGGGCTCATTCAAAAAGTTGAGTGTGGAAAACTCTACCCTTCTTAGCTAAAGTGGTTTCGAAGGGAAAGACAACTAAACAAAACACTGCCTGAAAAAATTTAATTCATGAACCAGTTTTTCGCACATAAACTGCACTTGAAAAAGTCTTGCTCAACAACTGTGAGTGACAGCTGTCCAGGTTTTTCCATGCTCGCTTGATACAGCATGAGAAAACCAGGATAAAGTCATTTCTTTCTGTTTCCTAAAAATTCCTCTATATTAACATGCAAAAACACATGTCATGTATCTGTGTATACTTTCTATGAATGTTAAACTTAAAGATGTCAGCGTGTGTCCGTTCTTTGAATTGTTGTGGTTTACTAATGATGCAAATAGATTTAGAGCCACTTATAGCTCACTCAAACTTTCCCCCTCATGTCCAAAGTGTGAAGAGAAACACAGTGGGACATGTACACAAAACACGGTGACGGTGGAGAATTTCGGATTTATATGTCATCTCCAAAAGTCACCAGGAAAGTCGCTAGATTTGTCTCTAATCATACTTTGCAAAAACAGTCGCTAGGGGTTTCTGAAAAGTTGCTAAAGTCAACACAAAGTCGCTAAGCTGGCAACATTGAGCATTACTGTGTGGGGGGCTGGTTTCACTGGCTGATTAGTTGGCTGCGTTCCCATGATAGATACTGAGTTTTTTACTTGCAGTTTACGCATCTGACACTGTTAAACTACATTTTTACAGCAATGTTTTGAGACATATTTGCAGCCAGTGTAACAGAGCTAACAAACTGGAAAAATTGGAAAGTCTAGTTCAACCACAATCTCGATTTCTTGGCTGATTTTGTGTGCAAGTAGGATTGTTAGCCTTCGTCTTTGGCCGGCCTTTCACATAATGCATCACAGTTTGACAAGAAACATTAGTGCTGATGCTAGCTAGCTAGCTAACAGTGGCAAATTATTGTCTGAACTGAGCACTTATATGTGGTGTTGTGTGGTGCAGACAGCGACATGGACCAACCTCGTCCAGTTCTACAATTTCTTTTTTTTTTTTAGATTCGATTTTTAATGAAATCTACCCTTCATACATTAAGCAACATTGTGTACCGTAATCTTGAAAACTAAAGTATACCATCTGCTGCTCAGCTTCAGTGCAGTGGGGTGCACTTCTGTAAAAATGTTTAGCACAGTGCAGCTTCATTCAAACGCCGTCAGTCAGTGCAAATGTTTTTGGTGTTCCAGGCTGTGTCTGAAAAGCTGTCTGTGTGTGTGTGTGTTTGATGATTGTTGTAATGTTTGGTTCCCTGACTGAGGGCCACTCACTGCTTGTATCTGTGTTTATGGATTGGTGACATGTCCAGCACGAGCACAGTCATTTTTGTTGTTTTTTTATTACCATCGAGAAAGAAAAGACAACCTTGCAAAGTCTCTTTTCATGTGCTGCCTTTTTTTTTTTTGATTGTGAAAATAACCTTTCTGCCCTTGCTATGACACGTGTCTGTAATCTCATATACTGTAAGAAGTTGGTTTCAGAAGCAGCATGCACCTCTCAAAATGTGACCTTTTTTCAGTACATTGTATACAGTAAAGTCTGTTTAACTTAGCAATTGTATATATATATATATATATATATTTAGCATGATTTTGTTCATAATGGTCTTCATCCTAATTTATGTAATTGAAGATGATTTTCTCATTAGATCACTCTGTATCTCAGAGGGGCATATCTCACCGGGCAGGTGCTGCTACAGTCGTGTCCCTGCCGTTTAAAGACTGTAGACACTGACTACTGTAAGTATAATTTATTAATGCCGTAGTGCGGCAGTGATAACCTGCTGTGTCACTGCTGCTGCATCCTTTAATGGAATTTTGAAAATGTCCCAAAGTACAAACAGGTAAATATGGCATCCAGAAGACTTCTGGTCTCCTTCATATTCTCCCGGCCAGCTGTCGCCACCACCGCCACCACGCTGACTGTGAGCCAGCTTTATGAATCACTGGATTGGGGATGTGTTTTTGAGTTCTTTCCAAAATCGATTAATCTCGTCTTGGCCTTACCCCACCCGCTTCCTCTCCTTTCCTCACCTCCCTTTCCTCTGTTCTCTAAAGCTTATCACCTCGCTCTGTCACTCTCTCTGTCAGTCTCTCAGCATTTCTCTTCAAGGTTATGTCTGTTCACAAGAAGTGTGCTGAAAATTAAAGTGCACTTACATCGATGTTTCTCCTTGTGGAATTAAATGCCCTTTCTCAAATGCCATCGGTTGTCATGTGTGTCCTCTTCGTTTGGTGAGGCTTACAAATTCCTGACATGTATCCAGGGCTGGTTCAAACCCAAATGTGCCTCTAACGTAAGCCACACCAGTTCCTGAGCTGACCTTTTAGAAATGTTTTCCTCGTTAGTATTTCCAACTGCTTGAGAAAATGAGTTGTGTTCCTTTGTGAGGCCAGCGGCTCCCTGTTATCGTTAGAGACACACCAGCTGTGGTCGTTAAACAGGGTCAGCTCCCATTAAGCACAGTGCTGACAGGAGCAGCTTGATGTAAGCAGATAAGCTAGAAAATATGAATAATGTTAGCCATTACCCTCCCACATCCAGCTACAATGCCCTGCAGCTCCGGTAGCGCAGCTGCTGCTGACACAGATAGTGGGTGGCCTCCAGGATTTGGTCTCTCATTTGTTTGGTTTATTATACTGTAAAGAAGAATGAGCTGCAGTGTTATTATGCTCACCCCCCTCTGAATCCTTTCAGTCGCTTTCTCTGAACTCTGCAGGTAAAATGGATCGAAAAACAGTTTTGCTTTGTGTTCAGTGATGCTGCCACCAAAGATTTAACACATTCAGTGAAATATCATATTCTTGAAGACTGAATGGCATCATTTTCATAGACATTCATGATTCCTGGATTCCAAGAATTACTGACTGGAAACCTGTCCAGTGTGCCTCTCACCCATCACAGCTGGGATAGCCTCCAGGCCTGCCACATGACCCTGAATTGGATAAGTAGCTAGAAATGGATGGATGGACATGGTTAGACTCGCTTTTTATTTTGTTGTCTTTGAGTCACATTTTGCTGGATTGACTGCCATGAATTTTACTATATTTCTGCTTCCCGCAGGAGGAATACTGGGTAATAAAATTTCCTCCAGAGCATTTATCCCCTGAAGTTAGACGTTTTTGGCCACCATAGTGTTATATTTTTGTTTTGTTTTAGTGAATCAAATGACATCTGATAGAAAACCAAAAGATATTACAAATAGTTCTAACTTTTCAATACAGAGCGACCTCAGCCTTGAACATTTTACCTTGAACATATTTACTGTGGTATCAAATCAAGCAGTAAATCATTTTCTCTCAAATTTCTATTTTATAAGACTTTTCTTTGCCCTTTTCAAGTCCACCCTGGCCATGGAATGGGTTTCCATGGCCGAGCAGCTGCATCCAAGTCTTACATCACCAAGATCAATGTAAAGCGTTGGTTGCACGCCACCACTGGACTCTTGAGCAGTGGTCACATGTTCTCAGGAGTGACGAATCATGCTCCTCCATCTGGCAATTGGATGGATGAGTCCGGGTTTGATGGTTGCTAGGACAACGGTACCTGTCTGACTCCATTGTGTCAGGTGTAAAGTTTGGTGGAGGTGGGGTTATGGTGTGGGGTTGTTTTTCAGGAGTTCAGCTTGGCCCCTTAGTTCCTTTGAAAGGAACTCTTAATGCTTCAGCATACCAAGACATTTTGGATAATTTCATACTTCCAACTTTGTGGGAACAGTTTGGGGATGGCCCCTTCCCATTCCAACATGACTGCACACCAGTTCACAAAGCAGGTCCACAAAGACATGGATGAGGGAGTTTGGTGTGGACGAGCTTGACTGGCCTGCACAGAGTCCTGACCTCAACCTGACAGAACACCTTTGGGATGAATTAGAGTGGAGACTGTGATCCAGGCCTTCTCATCAAACATCAGTGTCTGACCTCACAAATGCACTTGTGGAAGAACGGTCAAAAATTCCCACAAACACTCCTAAACTTTGTGGAAAGACTTCCAAGAAGAGTTGAAGCTGTTGTAGCTGCAAAGGGTGGATCAACATCATCTTAACCATATGGATTAAGAATGGCAACTCATATGCATATGAAGGCAGTCAAGTGAAAACTTTTAGCAATACAGTGTGTAGTATAGCAACTCGTTAAAACATGCAGTTAATCCTTACATTTCCACGTGTTTCTGTTGAGAACTATAATGTAAAATGAGTGACAGAAATGTGTATCATAGAAAAACAGCTGTGCATTAACATTAGTTGTGAACATGTTAGTAGCTCAAGCCCCTACCATAGCTTAGCTAATCATTAAGAACCAGCAAAATGATGTTAAATGCACAAATATTCATCACCTGCTTGTCCAGTGCATCATTGTATTAATCATTACTCATTCCAATCAAATGCACCATCAGGGTGATATTTGTGCCCTCCTACAGATGTAAGTAGCTCTGTGAGCAATCGCTGTGCGTCATGTATCCATGGATACCTGAGGCAGCCAGCAGCAGTGCTTCCATCTTTTATTCCCTCCCTCACTCACTCACTTCCTGAAGAATAGCTCAAACCCCACAACTCCATCACGGTCAGCCTTCACACTGAAAGACTGTCAAACAGGATAAATTTATGTATTTATTTATTTTAGTATTTTGTGAAACCTTCTTAAGAACTGTTTTATTTTATTAATTTATTGATCAATAACTCATTCTACCAAAATAATAAAAGTTTTCACACAGACCTGCAGTGGCAGTCGATAATCTACTGCTGCTTCCATTAATTGTTGGCCGGCCCACAGCTACAGGGCCGACCTCTGGAACAGTCTGGAAGTCTATTGAACAGCCTGACACATTTATTGATGAGAGCTTTCAGAGTATGAACCAAGCAGGTTTCAGAAAGAGATAAATTATGTATGTACATGTGTAAAAGAGACTGCTGTTTCCAAATACTCCTCATTATTAAATTTTCTTATCCATCAGCATTATTAAGAAACCCTTCAAAATAGCTAACACAGTATAATAAGGATTAGGGGAAAAAACTGATACACATAGTATTGCTATATGTTGCATGGTGATACTGTATTGATACAGGGACACCAAATATCAATATTATATTAAAGCTGCAAGCAGCGATGAACGGGCCCTCGCACCCGGGCGCAACTCGAACCCTGGCGCACCTGGATCCCTGGCGCATAACGACCAGTAAAGCTGTCGAGCAGTA
>VOQJ01016465.1:0-12103 GCA_015052665.1 Apistogramma diplotaenia | reverse complement strand
CCCCCCCCCCCCCAAGCACACACACACACAAGGACTTGCAGCACATTTCTGCATTGATAGGAACATGTGCAATGACACATCAATAAGTTTATATTTCAGTCTTACATGCCTTTACGCGTGTAGCTCATTTGAGATAGAAATTACACTTTGAATTTTCCCTTTTCTCTGTTCAAAAGGTTTGTTTGCGTGTCATGGCTAACAAAGTAAATCTCCCACTGCAAATCTCTTTGAGACCAGAGGGCCAGTGTCAGGATCAATACCGATGATAGGTCTTCCTCTGAGCCAGCCTCTAATTGGCTCAATTTCTAAAGTGTCAGTGTGGTTTTCTGTGCGTGTGTGTTTATGGTGTGTGGGGTTGTATATAACTATTATTACGCTGGCCCAGTGAAGGATGAATTTATCAACTCCTGCGAAATTTGATCTCGGAGAATTTCATTTTGTGTTTTAGCAGATGCAAGTCTTTAAGTGTTGCTGTGCAGGATTTCCACTAATGTTTGAAAGCCTGGCAGCTCGAGTGGCCTAAATTGATCCTTTGTCGGGCATAAGCGCTGCGGTTTTTGTTTTTTATATACGAATAGAAGAGCTCAACAAATACCTTAGCTGGTATACTGAAGCTGGACTTGGAATGGACCTGCCCCACCTGACCTCTCGTAGCTGCTACACTCATACTCCCACCCAGTCTCTCAGGTCAGCAGATCAGCTGCTCCTGACTGACGGGGGCTAGAACTAGGTTGAAGCTCAGCTTTCGCTGTACAGCACCAAATCTGTGGAATGATCTGCCACTGTATGTTAGACGTGATCGGCCTCATCACTCACTCATTTTAAAAGACTTTTAAAAACTCGCCTCTTACCTTTGGCTTTTGACACCAAGTAAAATTTCAAGTACTTTATAAATAAAGTGGGATTAGATGGAAGCTGCGTTGCACATGCAGTATAAAGTTTGAAACAGGGTCCACTGTCCACCGCTGTATGTGAACAAAGCGAACTGTGAATCGGTGCTCTGTCGCTGGTATAGTCTGATATCCTCCAGCCTCCTTCGACATTATGGTCAGAACTGTGGCCTTACCAGATTTTTGGACAGAGATCTTGCTATGTCTCCGTGTGAAGTCACCATCTCCTCAAACTTGGACTATGTTATGTTTCATTTCCCATAGTTATTACTGCTTTGGATTCCAGTTCTGAAAATTTCTCTTACATTGTAGGGTCAGAATAAAGCACCGTGAGGTTCTTTATAAATAAAACTGACTTGTATTTCACCTACGTATTCCTATTTCTGTTTCCCATCACCCCTGCCACACTTTTGTGGAGTGAAACAATTTCAGCCACATTTGATTAGGTGTTAGATTTAAAGGCGTTTTGGGAAATATAAACAATTTACATGGCAGAAAGTGAGTAGATAAAACAAAACTTATTCACTGTTCCAAAAAACGAGAGCAAGAATATCAAGTGGTTTATCTGCTTTAATTTTAACTCTCATCTCTTTTAGGTCTCATTCTCGCCACCAGCGGTCTCGCAGTAGGAGCGGCAGTCGCAGCCAGCGGGGTAGCCACAGCCGCAAAAAGAGCCGCAGCCACAGCAGAGAGCGCGACCGGAGCCGGCGCAAGGGCCGCGACCGGGACAGGGAAAAAGACAAGGAGAGGGGACGAGACAGAGACAAGGACAGAGAGAAGGACAAGAGTAAAGATAAGGCAGAGAAAAAGGGGTAGGTGGGATATTATCCTTTTTATATGTGAGTTGACAGCACACGCAGACACCAAGATACCCAAACAAGCCTTAGTACTGTCGACTCCACAAGACCACAGGAGAGCAGAATATGCTGATTGGTGTAATACAGACGTAAATGTGGAGCTCGGTCTCAGCTCCTCCAGCCGTCCATCCATCACTCGTTCCTTCCATCCATCAATCCAGCATTGCTGTTCTTTCTTCATTTCTCCTTGCCATCAAGTACTGGGCGGCACGGGCCTCGCTAATGCGATATAGCTCCCTCTTGAAAGAGAAAATCTCATGGTGATATAAAAATAGATGGTAGTTAGGGATGTGGCACAGGTTCAGTTTTTACTGAATGTTTTGGTCACCAGATGATTTCTGATGTCTTTAACTGCACTTTTCACCCTCTGGACTCGGCAGCAATAAGCCTAGAAACATAACAAGATTATATGCACCTCCAAATGTCTTTGTTGCCTATGCCAGGACAAAAAAAAACAATAAACGAGAGTGCCTTATTAAAGTTAGAAAAGTTGGCAGAGGATATCTTCACTTGCAAGTGTATGCTTCTAAAGACTGTAATACAGACGAGGAACACTTTCAGTGTATTAACAAGTGTACACTCCACTACAGGTGTAACTACCTTAGAGGCCTCTCTTTGCGTTTGCCGGTATAGCGCTCTCAATCCCTCCCCCAATGCTGCATCCTCTAATGTGATTGGAGGCCAGTGTAATACGACTGGTACTCGGTTGTTGCCTGTCACATTGAATGGCACAGATGTGTGCATTAAGCTGTGGATCCCAAGGGTGATGCAGAGCAGCTGTTGTGCTACACAACAGTTTACAAGACTTTAGTCCCCCATGTTACTTGCATGGAAACTTGTGGATAAGCTGATTTTTTTTTTCCCCTCACAGTAAAAAAAAAACACTTGAAGTTGATTAATTGATTAGTTCATCAACTGAAAATGAAGTGGCAAATGTGCTATTAGTGCTGGTTATAGACAGGCAGGCATCATTTACAGCTCCAGGAAATTATCACGGGCACTTTTCAATTTTTTTTGGATAAATGATTAGTTGAAGAACTCATTGGCAGATTAACTGACAAAGCTCTGGCTTTAAGGAACGCTTATATTATGTTTAAACTTCGCACATAAAGTTTTCCGGGCGAAAATATTTTGAGGGAGTATTTTTTTTTTTTAGTCTTTTCACTGTTTTTTTCGTCTTACAGAAGCATGCAGTAATAGCCGTACGACAGCTTATGATTTTATGACTGTTTGATCTGACTAAAATCTCCATTCCTCAGATGTGTTCTTGATGCAACTGTGCAGTCAGATGAGGAAACGTATCACTATAGCAGTGGCTTTAAGAAACCAGAAAATGCAGGATATTATATCTAAGAACTTTTTGCTTTGTTAACACACTTAACTTTGTGTGTGTGCCGTCTCTCATTAAGTGAAGTTTGTGCAAATAACAGAAGAAAATCTATGTTTGTGAACACACATTTTATGTATTTAGGAAGTAATGTACACAGATGAGATCGAGGGGAAACACAAGCATGATCAGGAATATTGCTACATTTATGAATTATTCAGGATGTGTTTTTTTTAATTAAAGATGGGACATATTTGTCAATAATAACAAATTTTAATTGAAGCTTGTGTATTTAACACTTGCTTTTTCATCACTCTGGTTGGTCATCAGTGAAACGCTTGGGCCTCAAGATCTGTGTGTGTGGCCAGAGGCTGGATATTTGCTTTTTTAAAGGAAAAGTGTTCCATTTATTTGACGCCATTACATATTGCCTTTCTTAGATCGGTATCAGGAAAACAAATAAAGCTAACAGTGAAATGTAAGGCCAGCAGACTATATCCATTTTCTTATTAAGGCTTCAATATCCTTTAGCATTGATAGGAATCTCTTCTTTTATCTGTGACCCTGCTTTAGCTTGTCTGTGTGCATATTTGTGTAAGTTTGTTGGGGTGTGCGCGCGCGTGCACTTCCACCTGTGGCAGCGCTGATTTATTTCTAACTGCCTAAACCCGTGGAGGTTTGAAGATTGAATAATTTCGACATTTGGCGCTGACCCAATAAACGATGTGGCGTACTGAGTCAGCAGCCACTTTGATAGGTACAACTGTGAAATCTGTGCTAAAAGTCTGCATTTTACATGTATACAGTATTTAAAGATTTTTTTCTTTTAGTTATAGCAGGGAATTAGTATGGTTTCTCATCCTTTTAAAGGTAAAATCTAAATATTGTTTATTTTCAAGTTAAAATGAATGGAGATGCTTTAAAGTACTCAGCTTCATTTGGACTTGTTAAGAATTAGCTCATCAACACGCAGGTGGGATAGCTGTCAGTATGGCTGCCATTTCTACCTGTAGATGTTGATGGCGTGTTATTACTGTCCAAAGCCTGCTTGATGTAGATGTTCTTGTTATTCCCCGGATGCTCTCACGGGAGTTTAGGTGCTTAACATAGCTGAAGAAAGGCAGAAGACATGAGATGTTTCAGGAATATGTAAAGCATTTTTTTCCTTTTTTACTGTATATCCTATAACAAGCCACTTCCTTTTTCTTTTCCATTTCCATCCTTGTTCTGTTCTTTATGGCAATGGGGGTAGGGTCTATGTAAGCCCCCGATCCTCACTGCTTGAACACAAACACCTGCACACTCGCACATGCTATTATGCTCCGACCTCATTTACATCCAGGTTTTCTTGCTGGGTGATAGGAGAGGAGTACAGCGGTGCAGTGCTGATGACGGGGCGGGGCGGAGAAGAGGCTCAGGAGCTTTATAGTGTCTGTCAGGATGAAAGAGGGGCCCCTCAGAGCAGCACCCTGACACCGACTCTGTGTGCGCGCACATGTGTTTGGTGTTGTTGTCATTAAACATTTAAGACTCCTCTAGTATGACAGCAGGCAACTTGGTGCTCCAGCGGCATGTTTTCATGCAAAATTTATTGAAAAAGACGAGCTGTTGTTAAGAGATCTTGTTGCTTTTCACCAGTGGCAAAGGGTAAGTGGGTGATTGTGGGGTTACGTGTGTACTTGTGTGCAAGTATGTGTGTGTGTGTGTTTACACAGGCTTGTGTACAGGGTTAGTAGGTCAGCTTTGCTCTGAATAAGCATCTGGATTTGTACTTACAGAGGCAGCCTTAGAGTTTCCTTTAATTTAACCACCACTAACATTGTTTGCCTTTTTCTTTTCATTGGCAGTTTTCTCAACAATAGCGCTGCGTATTGTTGTTACTCAGCATTAATCTGAACCTCATCACCCAGTCACATGCACCCAGTACCCTTAGATGAACATTTCTCTTTATGATCTATGACAGTGATTGAGAAAACTTGCCTTTAATGGATGAAAAACTGAAATGGTTTAACACAGTTTCATAAAGACAGTGACTCGTGCATTCTCTCAATTATATTTCAACAAGCTGTGATTACTTAATAAATGATGACTAATGAAATATGCCAGGGGGTGAAGTTCAAGAAGAACAGATTAGATAGGCAAAATCTGGACTGCATTTGCTGTCCTCAAATAATAATAATAATTGTCAAATCAAAGCTATGCACAGCTCCACAGGACTGTGTAAAAATCTTGGACCACCCCACATTTTTTTCTTTCAGGAAAATGTGAAATGTGTTCAACATGTGGAAACATACATTAAAAAAGCAAGATATAAAGCAAAACTAGAGTTTGTACAGTTGTAATTAACTGAAAAATCAATAATTTACGATTACTTTTATTCTTCAACACAGCCTGAACTCTGTTAGGGAGGATTTCTAGTAATTTAGGAACAGTTTTCCAGGTGTCTTGACATACATTCAGAGCTGTTCCTTGGATGTTGACTGTTTGTGTTCTGTTCTCTCTCAACACAATCCCACAGTGCTTTAGAAATGTCGAGGTCTGGACTCTGGGGAGGCCAAACCACGACTTAGTGTTTTCCTATACAGATATGCTTTTACTACACTGGCAGTGTGTTTGGGATCATTGTCATGCTAAAAAATGAAGGTACTGCCCATCAGATTTGACTGTACTTTTTTATCCACCAATTTTGACAAGATCCCCAACACCACTGGCTGGAATCCAGTCCCAAACCATGACAGAGCCGCCGTCATGTTTTATAGATCTCTCTCAACTTCTTCCATCCATATTGGTGATGATTTGAACCAAAAATTAAAAATTTGGACTCATCATTCCATAAGACTTGTTGCCACTGATTTTTCACTCCAGCTCTTGTGTAATTTGGCAAACCTCAGCCTTTTCTCCGCATTTCCTTTCCTTAAGAATGGTTACTGGACAGCCAACCTTTCATTGAGATTGTGAGTGATGAGGCTTCAGCAGATGGAGCAACTGAAGGGCCGGATGCATCTTTCAGGTCCAGTGTCGGGTCTTAAGGAAATCAAAAAAACGTTCCACTGAAAATGGTCAGGTACAGGAACTGGGATGCAGTAACTTTTCCAAAAACCTGGAGAACTGTTGCTCATTTCTGTTGAATGACATTGCATATACACAAATTAGCTTTGCAGCACACCAGATACATTCTCACAAGTGCCTGTGCCCAGGTCAAGCTTCATTTTATTAATGTTGTTTGTCAGTTTTTTTCCTATTCCCTGAAACAGAGCAGAAGAGGTAAACAGTGTGTCATGTTAACAACTGCTCATCTGCCCCCAGGCAGATAACTGACAGAAGTTAAATTTGAATGCAACAGAGTCTTTCACCTGATGTTCCGACCCAATTCTCACCTGTGATTAATGAGCAGTAACTGAGAATCTTACACTAACAGATGGCTGTTTCTTCACAGAAAGTGACAGGGTTTTAAGCTTTTTTTTTTCCTCCATTTTTTTTTCTTAAATTACAACCAAATTGCATAGTTGAAAATAAGTGCTTTAAAGGGTTTGGCATCATTACGTGCTGTAGTGGTTTAGGCTTTGATCAGGCTTGAAGGAGTTTTGCTGGGTCATAGATGGAGAACAGTCAGGTTGCAGTTTCTCTGCATTTCAAGGTATTGTTAATGCATGTATACATCGTACACACAGGTGTGCATACTTTCACTCTTTTCCCTGTTTTTTCTATGCCGGTCAACCTTCTCTAATTCAACACCTTCCTCAAAGATCTTCTCCTCCTTTCGGAGGAGTCTTCACCCTTTGCTTTGGGTGGTGCTGACCTCTTTTCTCTGCAACAGATCATAAAGGTACTGGAAGAACGTGGGCTGGCTGCTTTGCTTCGCATGCTCAGTCTGAGAGGTCTGTCCAATTAGGCTGAACTCCTTGTCTATGCCGGGTCACGGGAACACGTTGGTTCATCTTACTTAATTTAATGTCATTTGAGTAAGAAACGGGCACAGGCTGGGTAACTGAGGCACAGAGAGCAGCACAGAGACCTCATGGCAGCAGAGAGCCATCTTTTCCCTATGCATGTAAAACGTGTTTGTATAATGAGCTTAGGGTTAAAGAAATGAAAAAAGCAGCCTACCTTTCATTTTAGCCTTTTTTTGATTTCCTCGTCCTCGTCTATGTTCTTAGAGGAACAGCAGTTCAACAGCGCCAGTGACTTGTATGAAACAGGACAGCTTAGTTCATCTTTGTGGAGTTTTGTTTTTTAAATAAACCTTGAATATAAAGCATATTTTCCTGCCATTTTTATAGAATAAGCCATGCTCACCAACCCAACCATTCTTGTCTCGGTCTGTGAATGTGATTGTTTAGTAATTCCTCTCATTAGCCTGTTTTCCCTGTTGACAAACTAAACAGAACCCAACCTCACCACAGGGGTCCCAGCAGGACCTGCAGGCCTCAGTTTGGCTAGCTTTGCTCCATTGCTCAGCCTTAACCTCTGGAAGCCTGGATGCTGTGAGGCAGAGAGAAAATAAAACAAGACCCTAGACACCAGCACACACACATTTTCACTTACTACTGTTGATTTTCTCTCCCTTCTTGCCTTACTCTGAGGAAATGATTGTCTGCTTCTTTGCTTCTGTTGAACATCTATCAGCTCATTAGTGTTGGTAATACACAGAGAAAGTAAGTGTGTTTGTGTGTGTGTTTGTGGGTATGTAGCCCCTGCCTGCGGCATCCTCCCAGCCTGGTGGGAATGTGTGTATGGGTGGTGTGCATGGGACCACTAGCTGCTGCTTCTCTGTGTGTGTTGTATGTGTGTTTGACTGCACTCTTGCAGGACTCTAGGCTGTGTCTGGATCTGGGAGCGGGTCTGGGGAGGTAAGAGAGACTTCAAACACCGTCCTCGGAAGGTTAGGATACACTCACATTGACTTAAATCAATGAGCTGTAAGTGTGTGTTTTATTTGTGTGTGCATCAAGGGGGGTAGCCTAGTGGCCAGGAGCAAGATGAGACGCTGGTGAAGCTGAAGAGGAGTAGGTGTGCGTGTGTGTACTTTGGGTGGGGGCTGGGTGGCTGAAATAGGAGTGATGCCTACATGCAAAGAGTGGACAGCGAGCATGTACACACAGACACACACTCAGGTCCCAGTAGGTGCAGCTGTAGCAGTTTTTGGCCTATAGCTGCATGCAGTCATTAACCGATTTTTCTTTTTCTTTTTTAACATGAGATTGGATACAAAACAACCTGGCCATTAAAAATAACTCGACATCTAGATCACTGTTTTAAAATTTTTTGGCTACAGTGGCTTTATTGATAGCGGCGAGAGACAGGAAAGGGGGTAAAGACGTGCAACAGGCCACGAATCAAACCCACACCACCCGCACCGCACAGTGCCATGTGCATATGGTCACCCACTCCACCACTGAGCCACCCAGGCACCCACATCTAGATCACCTGAATAGACTCCATGCCCTTTCTCCCAAACTCAGTTTGTGGCCAAAAAAGACAAAAGGCTGAATAATTAAAAGAAAACCATGCAGCGTTATCAAAAGGTTATTATCATACAGTAGGATTCCTCCAAGAAGAGCTTGTAGCTCCAGAAATTCTCTTTAGTTCTTGCCAGTCTGGGACCATTAATGGTTCTTAAGTGCCACGTATGATACAAAGAGGAGACACAGACAGCGCTTTCCATATGTGGGTGTGACCTATTTCTGAATCTGATGTCACTTGGACTGTCTGTGCAACTGTTAAACACATAATTAGTGCGTATTGGGGATGGTTGGACAGTGTGGGACAATATCTTTGGTTCTGGTTGTTTGCCTTAAAAAAAGTGTACTCAAAGGTCAACTTCCACTCATTCACATTTCTTTGTCTGTTTCAAAATTTTACTGAACTAGAGGATGAGTACGGGTACAGTCAGATTAACACTGAAATTGAAGGTTTGTTACAGCTTTGGGAGATTAAACAGCCGTCCCGGGCCATGAGAGATTATCCTTATTAATTAGCCTTATTTCAGGATACTGCAGAAGCCAGGTGGCACAGACTTTTTATTGAAACAGATTGGAAGATATCACACTAAGTGAATGCAAAACCGAAAGTCAACAATGGTGATAATACAATTATCATGTTTAATATATGCTATGATTTTTAGACTGGTATTAACTATTAATATTATTATAAATAAGTAATTATAAACTCATAAAGAGTAGCTGAAATTAATCACAGGATTTTCTTACCACATTTGGCTGAGAATGACCTCTATTTGCTATGTAAATGTGTGTGTGCGCGCGCGCACATGCATGCACACATGCACGCTTGTATAGACAGAGCATGAGAGAGAGGCAGAAATCTGGCCACTTTTAATCGCAGGAGAGGCACCCTGAGTGAGCGATAGAGAGCTGTGACAATCCACTTACTGAGCTCTGTAATCTGTTTAACCATTTAGTGAGTTGTTAAGGGAGTATGCAAACACTCTCATAAAGAAAAAAAACTGCACACTAAACACCCTGCAAGCTGTAGCGGTGCACAGGACAACTTGGTAACAATTCAGTGCACTTACACATCTAGGGACGTGTGTGTGTTTGTTTGTTTGTGAGTGTATTGAAGTGTTTGAGACCTACTGTAGGCACGGAGAGAAGCCAGGCCTGGAGCGTGATGACAGAGACCAGACCTGGCCAAATAGAGGATCCCCCCCCCACCCCCCCTCCCCACCTCCCCTCCCCCCCTCCCCAATCCAATTACCCTGTTCCTCTCTTTTATTTTCTCCTCTTCTCTCTTTGCTGCTTCTCTCCTCATTTTATGGCCTTTTCTTAGCAGGAGCTAGTGATGGCAGTCCTGGCTGCTGTTTAAGTGGCTGGCTGCTCTGCTTTATGGATCAGGAGAGGATGCAGGCAGGATTATAAGCAGCAGGTTATGAGCAGCAAACATGACAGGCCAGCCCCGATTTAGGAGGGTTATGTTGTGCTTGTCGACAAAATGTGTTTTTCTGCCCTCAGTATTTTCCTCCCTTTCTGGAAAAGCTGGGGAGTTTGGTTTGGAGGATGCAAACTGGTGTTGAAGGCAAGGAGGGGAGCTAAACGAGAAGACTGTTATGCAGAATGATGTGTAAAAGAGACATACTGTTAATGTTTAATTTTCTCTAGGCTCCCGTGCTTATTCATCTGCACCAGAGGCAAGGAAAGGTGTTGACTGAAGTCTTTATGAGGAAGGCTGAGAGTGAGAAAGCCTTATAGAAAGAGATGTTCTTTATAGTTGAACTGACAAAGTAACATGAAGAAGAGGAGATAAGAGGGTTTTCAGTTAGCTGAGGAGTACCTTTTGCCATGCATTTGACCTCTGCTGGTCCTAGACAGAAATACAGCTCTGCAGGTCTTCCCTAATGGCATTGATCATTGCAAGAATACCTCCTTCAGACTTGGTAAACAGCTTTCCAGGCATACAGTTAAGTACCATGACTCAGTTGTGGAAGTAAATATTGCCTGAGAGCAGTGTATAACAATCATCCTCAGTGGAGTTTTGAAATCGACAGCCATTTTCCCCGAGTATTTTCTTTCACACAGAAACGAGCTGAAACAAAAGAGTTGTGATCGCATTCACAAATCACGCAAATGGGGGGCGCGCTCATTTGTGTCACTGATAAAGTTGGCAGCTTCGCACAGCTTATATTGAGCATTTAGTGGCCGCAGGAAAGTTATGAAGCCTCCCTCCTCTTCTTCCTCCTTCCCTCCTACCCATTTAGTCTGCCTCTTTCTCAGCAGAAGTTTAGATCTCTGGGCCGATGTTTAATTCATTTGTACTAATGTCTCGCTCACTCTTGCTCTCCTTCATCCTCGTGTGCTCTGTCTTGCTCTCTCGCCAGCGTAGTCCCTGTGGTTCTCTAATAGAGTTATTCCACCTTGCATCTCACTCATTCTCCATAGCACACACACACCCCTCACCCTTCTCCCTCTGACCACTTTTTGCCATAGGGTATATGCAATCTTAATTTTTGTATGCTATATTGGGTCTGCTTGAGGTTTAGATGCATGAGTAATAATGGCTGCTATATGAGATACTACTCTTTTCTCAGATCATACTGTATGTCTCTCATTACTTATTTTCTTACTGTAACTCAAAGTCTTCTCTTCTTTTTCTCTTTTTATTTATGTACATCAAACTCTCGGTTTCTGCCTCTTTTCTGTGCCCAGTTCTGACGACACGGAAAGTCTGTACAGTGTGTATAAATATCGCGGGCACTGCTGTCTAATCAACAGAGTGAAATAATTCACTCCTTTTTTTTTTTCTGCACGCACACACTCGCTAATGTAAGCCAACTGAAATCTGTCAGTGCTGAGCTGTGTGTGGAAAATGTTTTTAGAGGAAAATGGTGGAGTAGTTCAGAAAATGAAACCGAGTAGCAAATCATCTCGTTAAATTTTCAAACACATATTAATCAGAATGAAAAATGCCAGTGGAGCCAGTGTTATGGCACGCACATTTTGGCAGGTATACATATGCCATAATTACTGTATATTGAGTGTGCATTAGAGAGGAGAAGTTTATTTGTGGTCATACTGAATGTTGAAATCGCTAATGTATAGAAAGTGTATTACCGCACACCGAGCAAGATGCCGGGGTACTTGTGGCTTACTTTCAGAAAGTGAACATTTTTCTATAAAACTGTGTGAGTTTTGTTAAAGAAGGTAAAGTTCTTAAGCCTTTAACACAAAAAGATATGCAAATTTTTCTAATAATATGAACACAAACTGGTAATATTTATATTTTAATCAGCACTTTAAAAAAAAAATTAAACAAATTATGCAAATAAGCTAGAGATGAGACAAGATATTCAGTGACTCATTGCAGTGCTTCAGGCACATTTTGGTCACTTTCAATAAAGTGTTTAGAGTAGAACCGAGTAGATTCAGATCTTGAGAATAAGGTTAAACACTTTCTTTGCCATTTTTTGTGTGCATGTTAGCCTTTGCAGTGTTCGTTTGTCTTCTTGCATTAGTTGAAGACTTGGGTTAACTTTTCTTTTTTTTTTTTTTCCACTTTTCTTTGAAGTTTATAAAAAA
>VOQJ01016460.1:0-10706 GCA_015052665.1 Apistogramma diplotaenia | reverse complement strand
CCCTCCTTTAGGCCCCGCCCCCCGCCCCCGTTTCCCCCCCCACTGCCCCCCCCCCCCATCCTCCCCAACCACAGAAGACAAAATACAACTAAAGAACAAAATAAAATAATACATTTTATTCTTTTTAACCTTTTTATTCTGCATTAAATATACTTCGCAGACACAGTTTTTAATAACAATTATGATAAGAAAATGTTCAATTTTCAGTCAACCACTGGACCCACCTCCATGTCCCAACATAACAGAAACAATCACGCCGAGTCATGTTCTACAAAACAATACAATTACTGAAATGTAGAAAATATAAGTCTGCACTTTTATATCTAAATCCATGGCTGTCCAACTCATGTACAGTATGCAGTGAAAACTTTAGACCGGAACTGAATATGTAGGCATCAAAGATGAGACACCCCGAGTGAAATATGTTACTCACTGTTGTTAAAAATCACTCCTGCAGATTACATGTTTTCCAGTTTAGCTGACTTTTGAACTTGGGGGCGAAATTGGCATAATAAATGTAAGAATTCACAGTTAGGAACTGTGCTGTATCATATCACCCGCAATAATGGCAGTATAAATTTTTACGTGACATAAAAGTCGTGTTATGCGAGCCACATTTCAGCCTCCGATGAAAAGGGACCTACTTAGATAATCTCCAAATAAGCCCAGTGCTCTGCAAAAAATGCAAGAAAATTGTTCCTGCTGAAGGTGGAAACAACAAACCTGCTTCACCGCCTGAGACCAAAACACACAAAGGAGGAGATACAAGCGGCTGGTGATGCGTGACCAAATGTAAACGACTCAACCAATCATCACTAGCTGCACTCAATGTGACAAGAAGAGCAAACGGTGGATGAAAATTACTGATGCCGTTTCCATGGTGAAAAAGCAGGGCTTTAAGCAACTGGTCAAAAACCTTAACCCAAGATAAATATTATGTAGCAATTTTAGACTTTTAGATGACCGCCCCTCCCTGAGCCTGGTTCTGCTGCAGGTTTCTTCCTGTTAAAAGGGAGTTTTTCCTCTCCACTGTCGCCAAGTGCTGCTCATAGGGGGTCGTTTTGATTGTTGGGTTTAATCTGTAATTATTGTGGGGTCTTTACCTTATAATAAAAAGCGCCTTGAGGCGACTGTTTGTTGTGATTTGGCGCTGTATAAATACAATTGAATTGAACTGAACTGAATTGAACTTAAAATTTCCAGGGAAAACTTTTGTGCTTACATTTGACCTGTGCTATCATACATTTTCCTCTGCTCATCACTGGATACAGTATACTGCTAAGTCACTGCTACTGCTGCTACTTCTGCTGGCATCTTGCTTCAATAGACACTTTGAATTAGGAAGCGTGCCATCTATGACAGCAGCTCATAGATAAAGAGGGGAAATGCCCTCCATTTATTTACTCTTATAAAATTAAATCGTATTACACATTGGAGAGCTGATAATACTCTTACACTACTAACTGCATCCATTTCTGTGAGAGCTGAGACACAATGTAAACACACTTGCACTTGAGACAATACCATATGCTGTTTACATATTGGTGCTGAGGGGAGGGGGGGAGGATCCACATCACTACCAAACTAACATTTTGACATGTGCTGGTTAGTTGTGTGCAGCTATTCCTGAATGATGCCTGTTTGCCAATAATATGCATATTTTTCTATGCTTGTAGATAAGAGGTGGACATTAGCTTGAAAGGTAGTGCTTGCTGCGGTTCAAAATTCATATCTTTAGCTGCAGGCAAGTTAAGAATTCATTGTATGATTGAATATATATTGACAACAGAAGTTTCTGTTGCACCGTGACTTTCCTATTTAATGTGCACATTTCTTCAATACCAACGCGTATGCTTATCTTGTTAAATGCTGTAACACTCTGGCAGCACACACTTTTCCTTTAACAGTTTTTCCTCCGTCAATGTGCACAAATATTCTCCATCCACGCAGACAAGGGGCACCTTCGTGATAACGTCAAATATGGAAATTTGGTGATTTTTCCTCAGAGAAAAAAAAACAACAGCCAAATAAGAGAACCGCTAGAAATTCAGTTCACTCAATTCAATTCCATTTTATTTATATAGGGCCATTTATATAGGGCCAAATCACAACAACAGTCACCTCGAGGCATTTTATATTGTAAGGTAAAGACCCTACTGTAACAGAGAGAAAACCCCAACAATCAGATGAGTAAGCATTTGGTGACAGTGGGAAAGAAAAACTCCGCTTTAACAGGAAGAAACCTCTAGCAGAACCAGGCTCAGGGAGGGGCAGCCATCTGCCGGGACCGATGGGGCGAGGGATAAAGGACAATTACACTAAATAATGATTAAATGCAATTCTGGATTTAACTGAGAAAATAAATGGGAGAAATATGCTCTCTTTTAGTCCCTGTCAGAATTCTTGCTGCAACATTTCAGATCAGCTGAAGGCTTTTCAGAGAGTCTTTAAGTCAACCTGATTGTAGTGAATTACAATAATTCAGCCTAGAAGTTACAAATGCATAAGCTATTTTTTCCAGCATCACTCAATTCTTCTAGTTTTAGAGATATAACACAAATGCAAAAAAGCAGTCCTGCATATTTGTTTAATATGTCTATTGAAGGACATTTCCATGTCAAAAATGACTCCAATATTCCTCAAAGTGATTCTGGAAGCCAAGGTAATGCCATCCAGAGCAAGTATCTGGTTAGATTTGTAAGGCAGAGTACAATAGCCTCAGTTCTTAAAATTTAGAAGCAGATAATTAGCATCCAGGCTTTTAAGTACAGGCCTTAAAGACATTCCTGCAGTTTAATCTGTGTGTTATCTGGCTTCATGCACAGATAAAGCTGAGGAGCAAATAAAAAAGTGACACACTGAAGAATAAAGTGCAGAAAGGACAGATGAAGTCATGCTGTTAGTGACTTGGTAGAGCGCTAAGCTAATAGCTAAGCTAGCAAATCCCTGAAGACACAGTGAGTGCATACCATGAATATGATTTACAGGTCATTCAGCAGAGAGTGTGTTGGTATAAGACACGTGAAGATTATGAAATAAGTCATCTATATGCTACGCAAGTTTGTAATTAAACGAGCTACACAAAACAGCAACTGGAGGTGATACAATACTGTAGCAAGTAGTGAGAGCCAACACCAATGGCGTCATAAAACATCTGTCAACAGTCTGACTGGATATAAAGTGTTTTAAGATCTTCTGTATACTGTATGTACTGTAATATCATCATTAACTATATTAACATCTAAACTAGCATTTAGCACCACTACCCATCATTCTGTTCTTTCATATTCCAACATCATTTGCTATCCCTGCTTATCCCTGTTGCTCACTGAATGCAGGGTTCTCGTATAGGAAGACATCCAAGTGGCAAATATGGTGAAGCCTTGGAGCATACTCCCCTACCCTCCTTCCCTCTTGTGCTTCGTATCTAGGTTTCCCCAGCCCTCTAGGGGGCGATGTTATTTTTGTCAAGTCCCAAGGCTCCAAAAATTACTAACCCTAATTTAGACCCCTGCTGCAAAGAGAGCTCATTCATTTGTGGAACCACACTGAAGGAGTTTGTCCCCTGCAATGGGAGCATTTTTATCTATAAAAAATACATAAACTCTCATTATAGTAGAAGCTGTCCTAATTCTACTAAGCACCCCACCCACCTCATCTCATCTCAGCAGACCCTCCTACTGGTGTGGTGGCCTCAGAGAAACAATACATCTCTATGCACGCACACATACACAGTGTGCAGAGATTATCAGGCTCCAAGTGTGGCCATACGGGATGCTAGTAAAGATAATCATGCTAAACATGATTTCACAATGTGATATTAAAAGAATCTGTGGCACATAGGAGCCATAAAACTAGACATTTTGAGTGCTTTTGCATTGTGATTTTAACCACCTGAATAATCTTTTAATAATGATAAGATTTCATTAATTTCCTACTGAGACAATAGACAGCTAAAACAAAGAAATAAAGATCTAATTAGCTTATTGAAATTACTACCAAAGAGTCCATTAGAAAAGACAGTAATTGTGTGGCTTTTTGTTAAAGACTGTCAGCTTCGCCAAAGGGCAGCACCGCAGCATTAATCTCTGAGTGAAGCTATCAGCACTGCCTTTTTCAATTTGGAACAAACAGAGCAGCCAAACAAAAATCTCACTACACCGTGTCAGCTCGGAGGTTAGCCGCGTGATTTCAAACTCCGCCTCAACAGATGGTGCACGTGAAGCTTTTGATTAACATGCAATTATTGGTGAAGATGTAAAAGGAAGCTGCACTTGCGTTACACTTTCAAACACAGTGGTCACTACAGTGGACATGCTTGTGTGTCATCCTGTAGACTGCCACCTACTGAACAGTCAGGGGAAGCTGTTTTTGTTATTTGAATGTAATTAACAGGTTGAGGATTAGTGACAGAGGATCTCAGGATGCAATAATTTTCTATTACTGCTTTGTTAAATACATATTTCTCACACTCATGTTGTTCAGCTGAGTGTTTGTAACTCCATGAAAAATAGGTTTATAAAAAAAATCTATTGTATTGTTTTTTTCATGCTTAAAAAGGAAGGAAAAGCATCTTGACTGAGTTTCTCATAATTAATGCACGAAAGGGTTAATAGCCTTCTTTTCTCAATCCTCTCTTATGATCTATGATCTAGCCCTTCCCTTGGATCAGTCTTTTTTTCTCCTCAGGATTTAGTCTGTCAGTAAGAATCTCGACTTTGTTCCTTCACAAAATCCATTTCCCACCCCGCGAGTGGCCAGCACATGTCGTTTCTCCAGCTCTCCGTCTCTCCAGCTGCCTTTCTCTCGGTTTTCTTCCTCCCTCTCGCCCTGGTAGGCCACCATTTCTCTGGGACCCTATCGCTCCTCTAGCTGCTTAATGCAGTCCCTGCTCCAAAACAGCCATGTGTCTTCATGTGTCTTTCCTTCCTCTATGTTGGCCCAGATGGATGGGCAACGCAAACAGCCAATGAATCACAGTGAGAGATGTGGGAAGGAGGGGGGTTGGGATATATCATCTATGCTGGTGGCTGGAGCCCAAGCAGCTTAGAGCACTGGATGAGCATAGTGAGATCAGTGCAGTACAGCACAGATAAGCTCAGTACAGGCCCACACAACACAGAAACTAACACTACAGCATGCAGGCACAAATACACCAGGAGAGTCAACAATGCAAGCACGGAGCACTAATGAAACTGCGATTGTAACCTTGGCACAAAACGCCTCCCATGTTGGCCCATTTGTCACGCAGTCTTCAGGCAAGGTCAAGAACCATAAACACAACTCTGTGACGTGTAGTGGCATCTGAAGTGCTTCTACCAGTTCTGCAGACTTAAACAACACACAATGGATTCTGTCACGTACGGGAACATTGTACGTAATAGCCCAGGTGACAGCGTAATTGTGCAAACAGCCAAAAAGCCGGCCGCGGCGGGCTCGGCGACGTCTCCGCTGTCGAGGAACGCTGCCGGCGAAAAGCCGCGGTCCCTCACTGTGAACTCACAGAGCAAGAAGACAGCGGGGAGAGAAAGGGGGGAAAATAACGAAAAGCTCAGCGTGAGACGATTAGGATCTTTAATATTCATAACTGTTCGGTTTGCTCTCTTCCAGAGGGGAGCAGTTTAATCAGTCAAAGTCATGTTATTTCTAAAGGAATGACAGCACACTGGGGACGGACAGCGTCACGCTGTGGCGAGCGCCAACTCGACTCCGTGCCGCCAGCGTGACTGCCGTAGCCCGTTAGGCCTTTCCACTGAGCACTAACTTAAAGGGCACTCAACACACTGCCGCCTGTGTGATCCGGAGGATCTTCACCAACAGGCCCACAATGCACCTGTTTGACTGAGAGGCCACTTGAGAAAACGCGACACACACTGTACGTGTGATTGCGGCTTTGAATAAAAGTACTCGACACATTCTCTAATGACCACTTTAGCTCAGTTTACGGGAATGCTCAAGTCACCTTGGAGACCAAAAGACTGCGAAAAGACTCTTCTGAGGTCACTTAACCTTCGTACAATAACGAACACGGCGAGGGAAGACCCTCGGTAAATTTTTCAGTGACGTGTTTTGAATGACAGTTGGCTGCGTAAACGGTGACAGTCATAACGGTAAGTCAGGCTCTGCAAAAGACAGATTTCTAAATATAGAACAGTTTTCTCGAGGGTCTTTCCCACAGTGTTGAATTAAACATCACAATACAGCATCTCTACTTCCTGCCTGACTGACACATGCATGATGGGAAAGAATTGCCAGCACCGACATGTCTGCTAAGAGAAAGTTTGACGGGCATATCACAGCTGCAGTGCTGCCTCCATACAACACCTTGTATGAGGAGATAAGTACGATGTGATGATTGAAGTTTGAGTAGAGACTGCTGTTTGTTATAGCTGCTTATAAAATACTTCTTATATGAGAAGGTCACAAGTGTGTCGTGGCCCTAAAGGCTGCTCTGTGTGCTGTAGTAGTGCAGGGGGATGTAATGTCATGCAGCAGTTAGTCCATTAGGGGGCAGCAGACTGAGTGCCAGCAGCAGCAGCAGCAGCAGCAGCCAGTGGAGCCTGTCAGAGTGAGAGCAGTCTGCTTTAAGCTCTTCATTCTGTCTTCTCCACTCGGCCGGGATTAAGGCCAATCATAGAAATCACTGAGTCAGAACCGTCCCACAATAACAGATGGAGGGACTTTCCACTCCAGAATTTTAAAACATCACAGACAAACTCACTTTCACTTTGCCTCGCACCCTCGCCGCCATCGCACCCCCCCACCCCGCCACCATCTTTCATTCTCGCACCACCCTTTTATCTCTCCTCTCCGCTCGGCTGTTTTATCCTGCCATCATATGCTGTACTCCATTTCTCTCCATCTGTCTCAGTTTGCTGCCCCCAAACTTTCTCCCTCCACTAAAGCCATATTAATTCCAACAACACACTCGAATCAACTACAGAGGACTTTAATTGACTTCACAGATTGCAGACTTTCTCCGTCAAGTATTCCGAGCTGGAAAACTTATGATGTGTTTTTACTGCTACAGTCTTGTGACAGACTATCAAATTTCAAGATCGCTACACAAAGTTCCTCCAAAGAGGACACTGATAATAACCACAGACTTTCCTCTTTAGAGTCACCAATGTAAAAGTCCATAATGAGGCGCAATAATGACCCTTAATTCCAAGTCCCTGGTTGGTTAGTTACTGGCAGCTGGGTATTGTAGCCCTTATTAGCTAACTCTGACAGAGGATGTGCATGGATGGGTGGGAGACCCTGTCTTTGTTCTGTGATCCAAAGCACCCCGTGGCAGGCCCGTTTGCAGAGGCTGCGTGTGTGTGTGTGTGTGTGTAGTGCTATTGTAGCGTGTGCTGAGATAATCCCTGCCTTTGTTTCTCACCCGTAATCTTCCTCCACCACAACGGAAATGTTAACGCCGTCTTCTGCGTTTCCCCACTCATGGCAGCACATTCCCAATCCCACTTCTCTGTTTCCACAGAGCGTGAATCTGGAATATGTGAGATGTCACCTACCCACAGCAGCATCAGCTCACCAGCTTTTCAAAATCAAACACTCTCTTTTTCTTTTTTCCCTTCTGCGCTGCACACACTCGCAGAAACACTACATTTCCAAAGAAGATTGCCAGCATTGTGCTGAAGCTTCTGTGTAGTTCACTGAGCTGTCTTTCCTCTGGAACAATAGCAGCTGCAAAGAGCTCCTGTAACCTCATAATGGTTCTTCAGACTTACGCTGAAGCAATCGACCTTGATCATCAGCTCTTGTATACTAAAAGGTCTACTTTTAAGTTTATGATATGGATATAATCAAAATGCGATTATGTTAGAAGCAATATCACGGAGGCAAAGGTAATCTAATATATTACTGACGGCTGAAGTATCTCCATAAAAACAATTCACTAAAAAACTAATTCTCCTCTAATTGGGATGCTCTTTGTTTCATTTGAGATACACTCAAAATAATATGCATTTCACTCATTAAACTGCAGAGCCTTTGAAGCTAAGTGGCAGACTCATCATAGCACAGAATGAGGCCAAAGACCATTGTGCTACACATTATCATTCACTGGAGCTACTACCATTGTCATTTCAATTAAACCTCCTATGGGATAAGTGCTACAAACAGCTCCATGTAGATAAAACTGTTTGCAGACGGGAACACGAGGACGCGACACGAACCACAAATGCAGCACACGTGTGTTACGGTCACACAAGGTCGCTGCAAGAACATCCCAGTAAGCAAATACCATGAAGAGCTGCAGCCTCGCATGCTCACAGGTAGCCATGACTTCTGCACGCAGAGGCCAGCAGGGGGCTCAGGGTGAGTGTGCAGACAGAGCAGTGCGTACAGTAGATGTGGCCAGGATCATCTCAGTGACATGCGAGTGTCTGGCTGGTTGGGCTCACTGTCCATTGTTTGACAGATTGTCACAGACGCGCCCAGCCTTTCCTGCCGCTACTGGCATCAACCAGACACAGGAGCAAGAGAAAGGGAGGGAGCGAGGAAAGGAAGCAACATTACAGAAGATAACTTCTCCAGCAGCTGATGAGGCAACGACCTCGCGGGTGACTGAAAGAAAATTGCATACCTGTTGTCTTGAACAAGTGATGAATAAAATACATAAATCAAACAGAAGAAGCCCAGTGAAACTCCACAAGAAAGAAACACACACACCACTGCCCTTTCAGGCGGCACATCTGCTAACGGGTGCATGTGGCCTGCATGGACGACCCGCATGTTGCATCCACCTCCTTGTGAGTAGGTGGAGTGGGTGGGGAGGAGCAGCATCAAACGTGAGGCAGATGCCTCCAGAGGTTGGTGTGATATAAGCACGCAGCGACACAAACAGCAACCACAGAACAAGACGGAGAGCCGACGTCTGCGTTCCACCGCTGTTCTGCATTTCTGCAATCTGTTATTTGTGTCGCATCATGACAAAAACCCCAATCATTGCCAAAACACACACACACACACACACACACACACACACACACACACACGCAAACATTCAAAACGAGCAGCGGTTGCTAACGTCTTGAATGAAAGACAAGCGTGATTGTACATACACACAGCCTCACTGAGGCACACTTTTAATCACCACTGGTCACACATCAGACCGACACAGACTCCACTGAGATGTATGTTCACACTGTACACTTGCAATCAGACCAAAAGAGCCCTCATTAATCAACAGGCAATCAGTTATACAATCATCTGTATGCCGTGTGTCCTTTCTCCTGCAGACATACGCCGAGTGCTGAGCTTGGATGGAAACACAATTGGACGGAGTCAGACGTGTGCTGCTGCAACAAACGAGACAATGTAGACGATTTAATGGGATGGAGACGACCAAACATCCAAAGCTTGAAATTGTACAGAAACGACTTCACATGTGGGCCGATCGTATAGACGTACCTACGTCTAAACATAATTTTGACTCCGTTGTGATGTAATGACGCTTATTTTGTCAAAATTTGCTGGTGGAGTAAGCAAAATAGTTCCCTGTTTGATTGTTTTGATCAGTTTGCAGTTCTTTGGGTAATTTGACTAAAAGCCCCTGGAGAGATTTCAGCAGCCATTTTTCAACGTTTGATTGTTTTCTTAATGGCATCCCATTTTAACGCACTCTGCATGCAGTTTTAGTATTCGGTAGAATGAGTATTTTACCTATTACCTAACATATGATTCACAGGTTTCAAGTAGAGCCCAACTGATTTAGGACATTTAAGACCAACAGTGATAACAATATTTGATTATCTAAAAATCTGCGAGTATTATTTTCCCTTTCAGACATATACACAGCACATATACTGCCTCTCGGTTGGGTTCTAGTTCAAATTTCAAGTATCACTGCACTGTCATCTCCATTATGCCTCCAGGAAAAATGGCGATGACCATGAAACCATTCTCTAGGCCAGGGGTCGTCAACTACATTTGTCCGAGGGCCGGAATTTTCCTCGGCAGACAGTGTGAGGGCCAGATGCTCTCATGAAGTAAAATAAAATTAATATTGTATCATAAGTAATAAATAAAATCAAATTTCCTTTCAAATTCACACTATTTTAATGATGCGATGTGCAATTCATGCACTTACATGTTCTTCTCTATTATGTTGATGGTTGTTATGCCGACAGCACCATGATGTGCAGCTGAGCACAGAAACAAAATGTTACATGAGAGTTTATCTCTACAAAAATATATGTTTCAGAAGGTTTTTGTTGTAGATTTAAATTAATATAGAATCACGAAAAGTTTTATCTGGATTTCATGGTAAATTATACTAATTTCATTTCACAGGCACGGCCTGTTTTTCAAAAATGCAAATATAGTAATTTACCTACTTTTTAATAAATATTTTGTTCGAGGCAAAACCAGGAAAAATCTTCAGTTCGTCCTCTGCCCAGTGTGAAGGCAAAAGGGCACAAATATCAGCCTGCGCTACCCGCGGCTCTTTCATCCTGATGCTGCGGCTCTCAATATGTGCGTCACTCGCGGAAGCCGGAAGTATTTGCCGCTCTAAGTCGTTCCTTTTCCGTGGAAACTGAGGCCGTTTATCAATATGCGTACTTGTGCGCTTGTGCGGACGTGTCTCGTGGACTCGTGAAACGTCATCAGTCTCAGCCAAGTCCTGTTCCAATTCAAAGTTCGCATGAAGCCAAGTTCGCTCAAAGTAACCGGATGTGGTCTTGCTCCGCCCCTTCTAG
>VOQJ01016458.1:0-10448 GCA_015052665.1 Apistogramma diplotaenia | reverse complement strand
CCTGAAAAATCTACTTAAGTACAGTAACGAAGTATTTGTACTTCGTTTCTTCCCACCTCTGTAATCATACATATTGTAACATTGATAGCTGCAAGGAATCCATTAGAATCTGATTTCACTGAACGTAAGTGTTGCAGTCTGTTGACTACATGAGTTAAAGTCCAACATTTACTCTTTCTGACCTTTCATCTCCACCTATGTGTTTCAATCATTACAAAATATTCCAGTGTTTATTCATCAAAAACGAATCATTAAACTAATAAAAACAAAAGGTCCAGCTGCCGCATTAAAGAGGCTTGAATATGATGGCGTTTTTATTTCTAGGGAAATTACCAAAAAAAAATGTTGAGGAAAATAAGAGTTAAGAGTACCTTTGCCTTTTATACAGTAACACTACCCCACTGCTGTACAGTATGAACTTAATGCCTGTCCTATCTGGGTAAACTGATTCCCATTCATTTAAAGTTTACTCTCAAATACATTTTGAGGTGAACTTGTCATTAATTTTCTTGCTTGTCTTCATATTGCCTCTCCTTTTTAGCCAAATGTCCATTTATTAGCTGACTTAACTCAAATATTCAAAAAAATCTGATGTGGTTATCTTTGTGAATGGATATTCCCATTTTCCTAAACCTTACCAAGTAGTTTTTGATACCTGAACCTCACTGAAACTCATGAAACTGAAACTGCTCCTGGCTGTAGCTCAGGAGGTAGAGCAGGTCACCCACAAATAGGATGGTTGGTGGTTCAATTCCTGGCTGCTTTGGGCTGCATGCCAAAGTATCCTTGGGCAAGATACTGAACCCCAAGTTGCTCTCCGATGCAAGCGTTGGAGTGTGAATGTTAGTTAAGCATGGAAGTGCTTGAATGAATGGGTGGATGTAAACATGTTGTATAAGTGCTTTGAGTGCTCAGAAGAGTAGAAAAGCGCTACAGTATATAAAAACTAGTCCATTTAAGATAAAGAATAAAACAAAACCTGAGGTGGAACGTAATTGTGCCACACAGGAGTCAAACCCTAGTCTGCTGGGTGAAAGTCTTGTGACTTTTACAGCTTTCAAAGAAAGTGTAATACATCTTTTTCTTATTTCTCATCTTCTCTTAGCACCTCCTTTTACCATGGAAGGATGATAAGAGAAAAAAACACAGTGTCACAGACCTGCTTTCTCTCATTTTCAGCTTGCCCTCTGACCATCTGCTCCCATACAAACGTATTACACCCATCCACAATCCAGACTCATACAAACCTCTTTCACTGGCTCAATGAAGGTTGGAGGATACATATGAGACTGCCTTTATGTGAATTTTGGACATGCAATTTGTAAAGGATAATATTAACATTTAAATAATAATATTAAAATAAATAAGTTCAATGACAACCTGAGAATATGAAAGATTACACACTTTCCTGTCATTGAGTGAATTAATGGCTTTAATGTATTTTTTTTTTGGGGTATACCTATTTTTTTTTAAGAAAAGAATGCAAAGTGCTAGTTACTTCCTGCTACCTTCCCCAAAAGCCCTTTGTACTCTGGATATCTCCAGCGTCAGGTCGGCGTGGGCGTCTCATTCTGAATGAGCTCTGCTGAAATGCTAGAAAGAATATTTTTTGATTTTAGAAGTAGTGCAAGAGAAGGGAATCCAAGGGAAGGATTATTTATCAACATTTTCTTATCTTATCATTTTCCAGGAAAATAAAGTGAAATGTCTTTAAGAATAACCACGTATAGAAAAGAAATTGCACATTAAGTTTTAAGTAGTTGATTTTACCAGGAAACTGAAAAATCTGAATCAAATCTGAATATGGCAAATCTGAAAAAAGAAACGCTGTCTGCAGTTTTCTACAGACTTGACCTTTGTCACTACTCTCCACTTGTAATTGTAAATCATTTCTTTTATTTTTCCTTCTCCTCTGTACTTGTCTTTTCTCCAATGGACAGACGGGCTAACAGTAGATGAGATGAATAGTCTGGGACAGTAATATAGATGGTGACTTTGACCTGTACCAGCTACTCAAACTCGTTCCAAATCAATCTACCATTCCATCACTGTGACCCAGATGTCCACCCTTCTTCCCTCTCTCTATCTTCCTCCCTATCGCTTGCCAATCTCCATTCATCAGTGGTTCTATCTCCATTCTCTTCTCATCTCTTCTTCCAAAATGACTAGAGTCAGATTTTCTTGACAGCAAGAAAAAAAGTTTTTCTTTGTGTGCATTACTTTAGAGAAGAAAGGAATACTTGAAAACGAATTGGACTTTCAGAATAAGTTTGCCCTGAAACCTTTTGTTCCATGGCTCTCATGCACTATTCATATATCTGGATGAACTACCCCTTGCTTTGCTTTTTTTCACCTAACTAATCAGGCACAGAGTTAATGACCTTGAGGCATTAGCAAAACAGTGCAGCTCACACCTGCAGCTTATTTTCTCCCTCTATCTCTCTCTCTGTGTTTGATTAGTTTGTTCATTTGTGCAGGGAGGTGAAGCAGAAAGGTCTTCTCCTTGTGTTCTTCTCTTCCAGTGTGTTTTTAAAACTGCTAAAGCTAGAGTTAAGCAGATAAAGGACCTATACTCGTTTAATTTCCTTGGAAGTGGGTTAAAGACAACGTAACAACCTGGTATTTGTTTATTTGTTTGTTAATAAAAAGGCTGTGACTGCTTCTCAATGTATCTCTCCTAAGTTACAATGGTGACTTGTGCACCAGATATATGTCAACGTTATAAACATTATAGCCATACCTCTAGTAATATGGTTGCTGACATGTTATTGTAGTATTGTGTCGGGAGCAGAATAAGATTGGGGTAAATCCTTTTTTGTCCCTTTTGTAATCCCATGTCTGCTTTCCAACAGGGTATTAAAGCCATAGCAGACCTATGAATCAATGATGGTATTTGCACACTTCTTATCACGTAGCTTATCTACTGTCATAGAAACCTAAGGATTACATTCACCTTCAGCTTATAGCTGACAGTGATGGAAGCAGCGGGTGGCTTCTATGATTTCTTTGCTTTCTTTCTTCTTTTTTTTACTCTTTTCTTTCTTTGCCACGTTTTTACCCTTTTATATGAAGCACATACATTTCTGTGCTGGTTTAAATGTATTAGGCTAATATGCCAAGGTTGTCTCATCAGAAGAGTAATTTCATTTCACTATAGCTGATCACAGAAATGTGAGATTAAGAACAGATGTGAACATTATAGGGCATCAAGCAAGGACAGAACCAAAGGATTACACAGGGATCCCAACATGCAACAGAGACCAAAGGAAAGGGAGGAAGTGTAGGAAGCAAACACAGAGGAATACAGAGCAGGTTTCTGACCTTTTATGATGTTTTCAAGGTTTTGAAATAAATATTCTACAAATTTGAGTATAGATTTGTTTTTAAAACTTTGTTAAGTTCTGACCGCAAGTCTTGCTTTTTATAGTGTGAGAAGGGTAAGCACTGCAGAACAAGAACAAAGAGCTGCACCGCACATCTGTCCTCTCTGCTCTACATGCAGGGGACCACCTCCAGCTGTCTGCATAATAAACACTCTCTAACACACACTAACACACACACACACACACACACACACACACACACACACACACACACACACACACCAAAAAACAAGAAAATTGTCAAGCATGCACATACACAAACACACACCCACACACTCCTAGTGAACACTGCTGTGAGCGCAAACATTAAGATGTTGTAATTTTTGGGGTAATTAGTTGGCCTGTCAGTTTTATGGCTGTACCTTGCTCGCTCCAAGATTAGGCCTCTGAGACCTCCTGCTCTGCTGCACACACAGTTTTGTACCATTGTTTGTGCGTGTGTTTCTGAGAAAGAGCGAGAGATGGGTGGCGACATGAAAAGGGGAGCGAATACCACAGAGATGGAATATAATGCAGCTATTTAATTAGCAAAAGCCCGTTCAAGTTCATCTCTTCCATCAGTGATTCTGACTCCTATCACCATTAACAAGATAGAGATTTCTGTTGTATTTCCTAATGTGCCGCTGCACATACAGTGATTTTATATTCATAGCTGTCATTTGCATTCAAATGTCCTTTGGAATTACTGTAATCATAACTCTTCCAAGTAGTTATTTCAGGGTGATTGAGAGATGCTTATAATAAGTTTGAAATTGTGATAATGGGCTCATGCTAAAGATTAAAGAAGAGAAGAATATGGCAAGGCTTGTAGTGACAGCAGGCTTTATTTACTTTAGATAAAACCTCTGTCTGTACTCAAAGCTCGTTTCAGTGTGCTGTGCCAAGATGGACTATGCAAAGAATGGAAGAAAAGATTAAAAAGAAAAACAGATAATTTGACAAAATAAGCTATACTCATACAGGAGGTGAAAGCAAGTGTTAAGATAATTCCGCTTCTTGAGATGGTAATGTAACATAACACAACAGGCACATATGAGAACATGCTCACAAACTGGATTTTAAAATCAATAGTTATCAAACAGCTACATGTGTAGCAAATTAGTCATTACTTTTTTTCAAAATAAAGGGCAAGCTGAGACAAGGGCAAGTAAAAGCTCGAGGGACAATGTCATCATTTTATTTAGCACATTGCTGCAGCTTGTGGACATATTTAACACTGGGTTTACTGGCTGCGCTCCATTAACTCATACAGTCTGTTAGTAATTCATGTCCGTAGACATACACAGACAAAGACAGACTCACTTACATGTTTGGTGCAATTATTCAAGACTTGAAAGAGGAGAGGACAAGTAATTGAATTATGTTCCATATAAACAAACTCGGGAGAAATAAGCCTGCTGTTTCTATACTCCCTGCCTTACACTTAGTCTCTTGGCAAGTCGACTATGCGTTATCCACAAAGACACTCACATTGAGAAACTATTATTTTAAACTTAGAAAACATATATACCAAATCTGTCGGAGTTCATAATTTCTTCTCCATTGGATTTAAACCTCTGCTAATACAAGTCTGATGAAAGAACCCCGACTTGTGCCTCTGTGGCACACCCCAGATGTGTGGCCGCTTTTGTGTTCTGTCCATTTTATTTATTTAATTTGCTTATTTGTTATTTTCTGCAACAATGAGGACTTGATATAATTTTGTGAGGTTTATGGTGCAACATGGACTACACAAAAGGACAGTAAAGTTGGAGCAACACCACAGGAACTGTTGCTTTTAGGACAAATGCAACCCCGTTGTTTTGCACGATGTCGTCATTGCTCCTGAACATTGCTTGCATTTGCAGGTTAAAAATACTACTACTGCCTGTCATGTGGAGGAAAGTTTCATCTGCACTCCAAATTTTTAAAGTTCTCTAATTTTACAGCTGTGAGCAGTAGCTTGGAGACCTGCAGTAGCCTCAGCCAGAGGTCAGGCTCTGCAGGCCACTAGCAGGTTTGTCACTGTAATGTTGCTGTATTGTGGGTCGTAGGCCTCGAGTGTTGTCTTGCAGGAGGGTCGCTGTAGCTTTTACTTGCTTTACATTATGGATATTTGTACTCCTGCACACTTTGCTGCTTAGAATAGAGATGTCTGTAAAAATTTTGGCACTTTAAGTAGAGTTAAGTCTGAATCAGCATATGAATGCTTAAGATGCTATACGGCTTATCTCTATAGTGCTGTTAATAATGTGTGTTTAATTTTCTCAGTTTCAGTATCCACAACAGATACAGCATCTACTGTAAATTCAAACAGGTAATAGTGGTCTGTTTAAAATACAGTTGAGAATTCTTTGAGATGCACTATAGACGTGTAGTGCAAGCATGAATGTGTGCTTGTCTGCATCGAGAGGTTACAAATGCTGGAGTGTTGATATGTGAATTAATTTACTTTCATGTTTAAAACAGTTGGAAATATGGACATATGTGAGGACACTGGAATTGGAAAGTAATGCAACCATGAATGTTATTAATGTTTGTTTTAAAGCTGAATAAGATGCACTCTGGAAGGTGAACCGAGAGCACTGTGTCCTCATTGCTCCTGAACATTATCTGTATTTGCAGGGATTTCATTTTTGTTATAGCAGCACCATCCCTGGGGCCCATAACACGTTCACTCTATATACATACGTAAACATACGCTATATAATATGTGTGTGTGTCTTCATGGCTCTTTTTCAAGCCTATCTAAAGTTTGGAGGATAAGTTACATTATCATCCATCTCCTGAGGAAAGTGCTGACCCTGGATATGGGTGCCTCTCTAAAGGTTCTTTCTTCCTTTTTCATAATCAAAGACATAGTTGGAGAAAGGTTATGGAGGGAAAGAGCCTGTTCTTTTTGTTGCATAGTGCGAAGACAGAAACTGTAAACACTTCACACAGAGTGAGCTGGGGAGAAATGAAGCCACTAACAATGTCATTGTTAAGTCCATTCATTTTTAGTTTAGTCCAGCTGACAAGAAAACTCAATATTAAATACTATCTCAGTCTAATACAAGTTAATGAATTTTTTTTTCTGAGGTTTTCCTTTCTATTGTGTGGTAATGATGAGTTTATGTATCTGATTTGTTATTTTTCATTTGATGAAAGAAATCACATTCAGTGTTATAAAAAAGGAAAAAAGATAAAAGTATAGAAAAGTAAAAGAATGAGGGAAAGAGCTTGTGAAATGCTGTGCTCTGAGTGCTCAGTTCATAAATTACATTTAAAATGTGCCAAACACAACATGTAAAGTTAAAGCTACATTAAAATGTTTAGATGAGTGACCTGATGACACCACTAAAGCAGACTGCATCTAGCAGACATCAGGCTACACTGTGAGCACTGCCTAAAGGTATTACCCTGTTTACTGATACTACTACCACACACACACACACAGACACATACACACAGTTGTGTCTAAACACAATTTCCCCTGGTCATGTCCTGAGCAGCATATGGCAGACCTTGAAGTTCAAGGACACCAGTGTTTCTCAGATTTAACAAATCCATCACTGACAGACACATTCATCTCAGCCTCACCCTGTGGAAAATACACACAGATGCAGCCCTGCATGTTCACAATCATACGGTCTCTACATGACACAAAAGTCAGACAAAAACAGAGGTAGCAACCAATCCTACAGAGATGAGTTTCTATCTGATGACTGAAGGTCCATGATAGGGGCCTTAACAAAAGGGGCCCTAAGGAATAGTTCTACACACATATACACACACATGTAAACACATAATATGTATTTTGTTGACCTTGCATATCCACAGAAACATTTCTTCAGGAGGGTATAACCCTCATTTCTCTTTAACAGTTTACGCATTAAATGCTGTGTGTATCCCCATGCTTATGGCTTCATTCACCAAAGTGAAATCTAGAAACATGCTTGTTTTGTGTTGTTGATGCAGATGGGATTAAATTTAGTCCACACACACAAATGTTGACATATGCACTGACATATGTTTTGGCGACATACCATAAAAAAATAAAAATAAAAAAAACCCCACATTGACCAGCTTCTCTTGTTTTTCAGCAGCTTGGCCTTGGTGTCTCACCCTGACATGTTTGAATAATTCAGGTTGTGCTTGAATAAGCAGAGCTCCTATTACCCTCCCATATATCCGATGGATCGTAGCTGTTGGCCCAAGCATTTGTCACAACAAAAGGAGAAAACAGACACTATGGCTATGGTATCTTGTATTATGTCTAATGCCTCACCGATCATTGTTATCTATAAATGTACAGTGGCTACCCAAGTGTGCTGCATTTGTGTTTTTACTTTGTTTTTAATTTTTTTGGTTTGTTTTCAGCTACGTGTAGTTAAAGTGAAATCTCATCTTTTTAAATTGCTCTAATTATCTATACATCTATACACTATGTTTGCTATAATTGACTAATTGAGCAGATTTTGATTTTTTTGTTTTTTAACGGCAGTCGTGTTTTTGCAAAAGTACATCTATGGTACAGTATGCATAAACAAAACTGTTAAATTGTCTTTTTTATATATCAGATCATTTTATATCTTTAATTTTGGACATCTTTGGCAGCTGACCTTGGATGGGATTAAAACAATTTTGGAGGATGGTAGAGAAAAATGCATGTTAGGTTTTTTTTTTTCAAAGTTCAATTTGAGTGACTTTGAACATGTCATGGTTGTTGGTGCCAGACAGGCTGGTCTGAGTATTTCAGAAACTGCTGATCTACTGGGATTTCTCCACACAACCATCTCTAGGGCTTAGAAAGGATGGTCTGAAGAAGAGAAAATATTCAGTGAGCATCAATTCTGTGTATGAAAATGCCTTGTTGATGTCAGAGGTTAGAGGAGAATGTACAGACTGCTTCGAGCTGATAGTAAGGCAACAGTAACTCAAAGAACCACTCAAGAACTCAAAGAACCAAGACATGCAATTCCTATCAGCTAAGAAGAGGAAACTGATTCAACACTTTATTCCAGCTCACCAAAATTGGACAAATTAAGATTGGAAAAATGTTGCCTCGTCATATTGTTGCAGCGATGTTGAGATTGTGGGGTTAAAATTTATTGTAAACAACATGAAAGCCAACAGAATATCTTTGGGATGTGGTGGAATGGGAGCTTCACATCATAGATGTGCAGCCAACAAATCTGTAGTAATTGTGTGATGTTATCGTGCCAATACATCCCAGAATCTCTGAGGAATATTTCCAGAACCTTACTGGTTCTGGCATGAAGTATTACAGCAATTCTGAAGGTAAAATGGGGTCCAAGCCAGTGTGTGTGTGTGTGTGTGTGTGTGCGCGTGCGTGCGTGCGTGAGTGTGTAGAGGACTAATTAGCCTGTTTGTTCTACATGCTTTATAGGTCCTGGGGGGATGACAGAAGATGGGCACATACACACCTTGCTCCCCATGGAGGCCATCTGTTGTACAGACAAAGATACACACATTCACCTACACACTGCGAAGGAAAGGCACTATAAAACTGCTGATGAGGGAACACAGATATTGATGGGATCACTCATTTGAGCTGTCTGTTTGGAAATATTGCTCTACTGACTGTAGAACTGATACAGTGATGAAGAAGAAATGAAACCCTGGAAAAATGTTCCTCAGAAACATGTTATATTAAAGGACATACTGACTGAAGAATCAAATTTATTGTACTCTATTGTGCAGTTTCACAAAATGTCTGTATACTGTAGGTTCTCAGTCATCCAGGTCATGGTAGTTTCTGGAGGTGGAAAAAAAGGCGACTGAACTTTAGTTTTTTGAAGACACTTCACGTCTTATCCAAGAGGCTTGGATAGAGTCCTATAACCAAATGGTGGAGAGTACCATGTATTTAAACCATAGTGAGGGTTGTAACCTTGGAGGTTGTCATTGACCCACTATTGCATCATCACATGATCCAAGGTGTGAAAAAAAGCATGGGTTATTACGATTAAGGTGTGAGACCTTGCCCCATTCTATCAAGTGACCTATTGAGGTCACCTGAAGTAAGGGTGTGAGTTGGGGTTGAGGCACCTTCTCAAGGCTGCACTGTAGGTAGCTGCCAGATGGCATCGTAAGCCTTGAAAAAGTTTCCTTTACCCTTTAAGTGCAGATGTACAGCTGAGTCCAGTCTTTTTGAGTTGGCTCGTCTATGTTGTGCAATGCATCTGCTGAGTGGCTGTTTCTTCATTGATGAGGTTCGCGTATTCCTCACTTTACTGCACATCAAACACTATGTTACTTAGCTTGTGTTTTGGAGTTTAGTCCTTGGGATGAGCCATTTTTTGTCTAGAATGGTAAACTATTATCTGTGGCATCCTTCTTGTGAATTTTATATTTTATATTTTATGAGTTGATGTGGTCAGTGAAGGCTTCTCCTTTTTGGGTTTTGATTTTTCCCCAGGTGTCATCCACATATCTACTCCAGTGGCTAGGTGGTATCCCTCTGAAGGAGCCAAGAGCTTTACTTTCCACTTCCTACATGTGTAAGTTGGCAACAATGGGTGACACTGGGGAGCCCATGGCACACCAATGCTTTTGTCTGTAGAAACCTTCTTTGTATTTGAAATATGTGGCAGTAAGGCAGGGGTCTACAGCAGTGACGTGCGGTGAGGTTCATGGCTGGTGAGGCACTGACGTCATCACATCAGATGTACAAACATATCACCCTAAAGAGTAGCTTATTCACCATTTGATTGGCAACAGTTAACGTGTCTTAAAATTTCATATCAGTATTATTTACATATACAAACTAATGCAGAAAAAATAACTTTAAAAAAACTTTATTATCTTCATACCTTTACTTATAAATGAACTCCATGCGCCGCTCCTTTTGAAGAAAAGCATCGATAACTTGTTTGCTAACTGTTTACTGTAGCTTGCTGTCTAATTCTATTATTCTGCAGCCGAGGAGTCGCTGGGATCATCAGCGCCCCCTGCCATGAGGCACGAGCACTGCGTGCCTCACCTGGGGTCTCTGCAGCAGTTTTATGATTGCTCAGCTCAAGAAACGTTACAGACAATATTGATTAAAAACATTGTGCATTATATATAATTTATAAGTTT
>VOQJ01016457.1:0-14635 GCA_015052665.1 Apistogramma diplotaenia | reverse complement strand
TGTGTGTTTTTTACTGTTGCCTCTGTGTATTAGGCAGAAATTAGAAGCGCTTGACAATGTGGAACATATTTTTTCAGGTGTTTAGGAACTGAGATGTTTCCACACACGGTACACTTAACACAACTGATGACAACCTCCACGCGTTCTGGCTTTGTCCACCAATACAAAACGTCTGTAAAGAAATAATCAGCAGACGCAGAGAGGAAGCGGCGCTTCGTCTGCCTCTGGAGTTGTTTATGTGACACAGAGGATGAAGAATTCAGTGAGTGAGATGATGGTTTGGTAACCTTGTTAGCAGGTTCTTTATGCTACAGTTATCCGAATATGTGAACATACAAGGCTCGTACTCAGTTCATTGTCTATGTGTCATGTAACTGAATGTGTCACGTTAGCCTGTTCGCCCTGTTGTTCTCTAATTCATTATGATTTTAAATTGCTGTTCAAGATGAAATCTCTGTTCTTGGTCTCAGATTTTATTAAATAATTTTTCCCAAAAAGTGCGACTAATATATGGGTTTATTTTTTCATTATTAACCATTTTTAGGCTGTTGCGACCTATACTCAGGAGCGACTTATAGTCCGAAAAATACGATAATAATGTGTTGATAATTTCACATATAGGTCGCTTAGGAATATAAGACGCACCCCCCCCCAAAACTATGAAAAAAAACTGCGACTTATAGTCCAGAAAATACGGTAATATGAGGTTTATAATGGACATGTGTCGACTTTTCTATTTTATCTGTTGCCTTGATGAATTCAGCATAATGTATATTTTTATAGCAATAATTCTATCAGTATATCCTCAATCATGTCAGGAACTTTGCTTTTAACATGCTCTTTTAATTGACTCCCTTTTTTTTATGTTTTTTTTTAACAGTCCATCACTGCTTTGACTCATAATAGTGATGTAATTTGATGCTAAATCCTTTTGTATTCATGTGAGATCATCCTAATAAGACATCTTCTGTCCTTGACCTATCCTGCACAAAGTCCATATCTTTCATTTTTATGTTTGCCATCCTCATAGGTGCAATTTCCCCAGGTCTGCCACAGATTGTTCTGCTCTCAAACCAGCCTCAGCTGGAATGGGCCACTTTGTATCTGAAAATACCGAGATAACCACACGAAGGCATTTTGCAGAGCTACAAACCTGGAACCAAAACATTTTTAGGACACTAGCTTTTCACAAAATCCCATCTATCCTTCTGTCCTGCTGCATCTGTAATGAAACCTTGCAGCTCTGCAGTGTGCAGCCTATATGTGTTGTAAGCAGCCCCCCCCCCCCTTTCCCCTGTTTGCAGTGGTAGAACGCGCCAGCTGCATTAAGTGGGCCATTTATACGATGGGGGCAATTCATCTTACAAAGCCGTCTTATTAGACTGTCACTTACACAGTATGAACAGTGCCTTCAAAACACCCCAAGGGATTTATGTTATTTTACTGTGAGAGAAAGAAAACGACACCTAATTGGACTGAGTCATCTTATCTTCTGCAGAATCGAAACAAAAGCTATATAAAACACTTTTTTTAAATAAAAAAACCCCCCTAAAATCCTAACTGTGCTTCTCAAGCATAAGACATTTGGTTGCTGCTGCCGCTACGTTTGAACTCGTACCCAAAAGAGGCAGGTATCCACGTTCAAATGCTCGGGCCGTGCAGATAGACTGAGCGACAGACAGTAAGGAGAGAGTGGGAGACAGAGAGGTGGAGGAGGAGTGATTGCCTGTCTGTGCTGTGAGGAAAGTAATCTCAGAGCAATCAAGAGGTGGGAGCGGCCGACAGCTCTGCGGTTTGCCTTCTAAAACCACAGGCAGGTAGAGGAAAATCATTAGGCACCGCTCCTGACCCCATAGGTCACTTTTATTGGACAAACACCGTGCTTTGTATTACCCACGCTGCTGGAGACAGACTGGCAACAGCATGTAACTAAGAATCTGACTAAACAACAACAGGACAGATAAATGCCCTCAACAGTTTTTCCTCTCTAAAACAAATTACGTCATGCACACTGGCTGGTACACTTGTGTGCTTTTTCAAGGCACTTGGCAGGTAATTTGTAGGTTTAGGCTGTCAATATCTGCCTGTCTAATCGCTGACTGCCTCCTTCATGTTGAAATCAGGGCTGTTGCAGAAGATACTGAAACTACCCACAAACAAATCAGGTGAAAACACTAATCTATTAGCATCCACCAGGTCACTAGGAGTCCATCCACGTTTACAGGAAAGGGCAGGGATTGGCTAACATCCACCCCTGTTTGAAGAATTTTGCCTGACGTGGGAGGATAATGCAATAAAAACAAAAATGTGTTATTCTGATAGCCTAGGGTTCGATTTACTGTAGTCAGTGACGACAGCTTAGACCTCAGAGGGTCAAGAAGTCAACTGAAGAGGACATTTTTTTTAACTAAAAACAAACCTGCTGAAAGCTGCAGTTCAATCACATCTTGATGGTTTTGCTTAAAAACCCACCGTGTTGGTGTTCAGATGAAAGGGAGGGGGTACCTTAAAGAGAAGGGAACTAAAATAACGTAGACACTGGATGAACGAGGGGTTGCACTGAAGGACAGTTTGAGGTAAAAATCTATTCTTGTCACGCAGACTTACTTGATAGGAATCCCAAGAGCTTGAAAAACAAATCTTGTAGGGACACTGACTGAGAAATTCCAAATTTTTTTAATTTGAGAGGTAAATCTGATGTTGCTGAATAAAATGTAAACTGTCGCATAAATGGTAGCTACAGTCTCACAGGGCTTTCCAAAGAGCGGTAGGCAGCTTCTAAGCTCCTCTTTCTGTTCTTTCCCCACATCTGCTATCAGACTGCTTGTTCTCATCACATAAGATAGGCCTCTATCACTCAGCCTGCATGTCTGAGCCACTGCTTAAAGCGCTAGAACTTTTGCACAGTACTGAAGGTAGACATTAGCTGTCTCCAGGGGAAAAGGTGCATGACTAAAGGGGACGTAGGGGGCCAAGTTGGTATCCAGCAGTGTCTCTTTAGTGCTGCCATTTCTGATCGACGGTGAAGCTTTTATCGCTCCCCTTGAGTCAGTCTAAATAGAGGCATTTTTATTTTAAAAAAAAGAAAGAAAAGAAAGCATGCTTTTTGCTCACCTTTAGTATAAAGTACAGGAGGCACTGCAGGGAAAAGAAAGCTGCAGTGGAATTCAGCCTTAGACTGAGGTGGGGGAGCTGCAGAGATGGGAAATTAACCACTCGACAATCTGGGCACTAATAGATGTCAAATTCTAAGTGTGCGCATGTGTCTCAAGAACAGGAATCAGCCAGGTTGTTGCACACTGATCTCTGGATGTTAGAGGGTAATAGGGGCTGATAGCTTGCCTGTTAAAACCTAAATGCCTTGTGCAACACTCCTTCCTGTCTTGAGTATTCCAGAACAACACTTTTAGAAAGAGCACCAAGCTCAGTATCACTGTTTAGCACAAACATCGACATGTTTTCAGAGGCAACACCCAGGTCACGGGCTTTTCTTAGACTCTGCTAGTCTGGCAATTTTTTTAAAGCTCTTCATATTGCACACAGTGTAATTAGTTCTTTGTAATTAGTGCAATTTATTGCTTTGCGTATCCCTTTGAGACAGGAGTACTTGAACACAGAGGTCTTAATTTGCAATATTACACACTGTGTAATTGGGAATTTGTTTCCTCACATCCCTCTGAGATTCACACACATGTACACATATAACGAGAGTGGACGGGGGAACGCAGGTTGTGTTTCGGGGATGAGCCGGTGCATCGAGGGAGCTTGTGCCTTTCATCAAATTAGACCTCAGACCACTTTATTAGAAAAAAAATCAGCCAATCAGGAGCTTTTCAATTGCCTGCTGGACACTCAAACTCACTGCTGTATGATGGTCCTCCAAAGCAGGCCAGTGGAGATCAGTGAGGTTTTACTTACTGTAATATCTCCTGTAGCTTCATGGTGCAGAGTGGAGAAATAGTAATAACGAGTAAGAATAATAATGCTCAGCCCCATATGGAATGAGCTATAGTGCCTTATTGGAGGTGATGATATTAAACAGCATTATATGGGCAGGTGACAACGAGGCACAAGCCAATTTCCCTAGATATGAAAAGAAGAAGATTGCATGTGGGATTACCCTGTGTGTGGTCAGGGGGGAGGCAGTCGCCACTGCCAGCGACGTCGTCGCCTCTCTCTCTCACTGACTGTTTGCCTTTGAGCCACTGCTCGTCCTGTTCCTCTGCTTCTCCCAGCTTCTGTTTGTCTTTCGGAGGCTCATCCTCCTTCTCCTCCATCTCCCCCTCCTCGCTCTGTTTGCCTTTGCGTGATTTCTGAGGCCGGGTTTTTCCCCAGCTGAGCTCTGGCTCGCTGTCGGAGCTGGAGAGGACGATGGGAGCCTGGTCCCTCTCGGTCGTGGGGGGTAGCCGGGGCCTGGGTGGCTCTGTGCCAGCAGGGAGAGACAGAAAGATAAAGATTACTCTATTGGCTGTGCGGTGTAATCAGGCTTTGAAGAGTTTCATTCCCAAGCAAGATATCCATCATCTGAAGAGTGTGGCAGGGTGACAAAATGACTGCTGACATGAAAGTAAAACTCAATATGGCTCATTAGTGATGTTATTTGCCATCATAAGTCCTTCACTGACAAGTTTACAGGATGTGATGGTGTAAATGAACAGACATAAACAGGGGCGCAGAAGCATGTGTATATTTCCAAGACCTCTGTGCCGACCTATTATGCTCATTTCTCTCTACTTATTCTTATTCTTGGACTTTAATATCTTTGCATGATTCACATTTCAAAGTGATCCTTATTTATCTTTCACTGGGCCTCGGTGCAGCAGCTCGTTATATCCACTGTCTGAAACAAGTCATTTTAACTACTTCTTCAGTACTTTTCTTCTGTTTTTGCACAGAAGCCTGAAGGTCTGGCTGATAATGGCTGACAAAAGTTCAGAAAATATTAACAAAAAACTTGCCGTAAGTGTCATGACGTTAAGCTGGCAGGTGTATTTTATACACTTGCTGTTTCTCGGTTTGGATCTAACGATGTATATACAATAATAATAGGAAAAAATCTGCCAGCACCTGATATACTGAACCTTTTCAGTGACTACTGATACAGACATGAAAATACACCAATGCAAAGACTTCCTGACTTGAACTCTTTTGCCACTATGAGGTCAAAGTAAAGTTCAAATACTTATTCATCTTATAGTGGGAACGGCAGCCTCTTAGTTCATCCTGTTTTGTTTTTTTTGTTTTTTTTTTGGGGGGGGGGGCAACTTCATTCTGATTGGCTGGCCCTCATAAACAGAAGAAGTTCAATAAAACAGGAAGAACGGCATGTGGGTGGGGCTTGTGTGTCTGAAATAGCCATAAAAGGCAAATCTGATATTAAGTGTGGCTGGTTCTTTCCTACTGTACTCAGCAGCATTCAAAGCACACCTCATTCACCCATTCACACACGTTCATACCCTGACGAACTCATCAGGAGGTTCAGCATTGTGCCCAAGGACACTTTGGCACGCAGACAGGAGCAGCATAGGATCAAACCATCAACCTCACAATTAGTACGTAATCGGCTCTACCTCCTGATCTACAGCCATCCCATAATAATGAAAATATGTGACATAATAAATTCAAGAGTAGAAAAAAAAGTGTCTGAAGGCTGAACCTTTGGCTCACAGGAGCACACAGTCTGACTCTCAACAGCAGCAACAATAGGCCCCTTTTAAAAGTAGTTAATATTTAAAGCGATGAATTTTAAGTGCACACACTCTAAGCAAATGTTTTCAAGTGTATTTTTTTATCCTGTTCTAAGTAGTTGGTGTACAATGACCATATCCTGGAAACGTGTCCTACTGGGGATGCTTAAAGTCTTTAGATTGTTGCTCGGTGGCCCATCAGCTGCGATGCAGCGACTTACAGATGGAACACCTGCCAGCCTCCTTTCACCAGCTACTGGATCCAAACAGCCAGTATCATTCGCTGAGAGAGCAAATTATGTTCGTGTCACGTTGTTTCGTTAATTGCTTGCGTGCATCATGTGCAATCAAACCTAAACAAAATAATTGTCAGCGATTGCTGCATCTGTGGCGCCTGCCAGCCGGGTGCAGTGAGCAGTGTTCAAACAGCTGATAATGGCTGAATGCCAGAGGCAGATCTTGCTTTAAAGAGCCAGCTTGAAGCCCGCCTATCAAACTTGTTTTGCGATTCTGCTCTTAAACCATTCAAGTCATTTCCATTCATGCAGAATGCTGTAATTCTGTGAAGGTCAAGCAGAAATCTAAGCCACAAAAATGTTAATGAATGCAGAGATTATGTCATCACCATCCGCAGACTTCACATTATTTTAAACTGTGCTTTCTGCGCTGCTGTTTATTAGGAAGGTAGAATTAGTGGGCACATTAGCTGCTTAAAGAAAGAAACTTAATTATTTATAGTCAAATGTAAATGTCACAGAACAGAACTTCTTGAAAAAAAGGTGCTGTACAATTTCCTACTTCCTAGTTAAATTTAAATCACATCCTTTCACAATATTTGTCAAACTTGAGGTGTGAATTCTAACAAGACAGTAAGTTGTGAGACTTGAGGACGCAGCGGGCTAATTAGTGATCTTGCCTGTTGGTGGCTTGTTTCTTCAAAAGGCCATCCCCTAGTCGGTTTCCTCAAATGCCATGTGAGTCTCTCGGCTCCTGGCCCCACCGCTGCCCCTCTTCACTAACAAGGCAAGCAAGGCCGCAGAGAGACGGCTCAATTTGTGTTAAGCTGTTCCTGCCGAGGAAGATGTTAACGGGAAAATCCTATCGGGCTGTGCCTCCACTTTACCAGTCAATCCCCCCTTATTTTCCCACCCATCAGGAGCCCATTATGTCTCTAGTTGGCTTGATAAGGTTCCAAAATAGAGAATCAAATCCAAAATGCCACACAAAAGGATTCAAAAAGCTCGTGTTCTGACACACGAACTAACAGAGGTACTGTAGTCGAATAAAACAGGAAATGTTTTTAATTTCTTCAGTTGGCAGGGGATGAAAAATCACAGCCTGTAACAGAAGAAGCATGAAACAAAAGGAAAGCAGCTGCTTCACATTGCTGTACAATGTCAAACAGCTAAAGCCTCAACTGGACTTTGTTGCTAAATTCTGAGGACATGGCTGGAGTACTAGCTGAGAGTTATAGAGAGCCAGGAGATAACCAAATTGCCCTCTCTCTGTGTACATCTCTCACAGTAGGTGCTGAGAGACAAATTGCTGGTCTAGCAGTGAAAGAGCTGAAGGACTGAACCATGCCCACGCTCCTGGCCTAAAAAAGCTGCAAACACAGGAACTCTACTAATTCACCTTCAAAATAGTTTAACAGAAGCTGCCGGGTTGTTTCCTGGTGCCAAAACAGCTACAGGAGCCGCATAGATGAACCCCCCCGAGACACCAAACCCTGTCACAAGGAGATAATAATCCATGACAGTTTGATTAAAACCAGGCTTGGATTACTGACGCTACAGCAATACAGTGATTCAATTTGTATCCAATTAATATGAGCTGTTATTGTTTAGCACCTGGAATAAGGTAAATTCCTCTCTCTGTCAGACAGAAGATCATTTTCAATGGACTGAAAAGCAAAAAGTCAACTTCAACATCACCAGAAAGTGTTGCTGCACACCAAAGTTTCCCCCCAAAAACCAAAAAAGGCAGGCTATGACATACCTCCTTTACTGTAGAACTTCTCCACAGGTAAGGTTAGGTTGCGTTTTAGCCACAAGCTATACAGACACGTTTTAGAGACGTGACTAATTCCAGTTTGGATTTCTAAAATATGAGAAAATTTGATATAACAGGGTGGACATCAACTGAACTCAAACCTTATCGCCAATTCTAGATGGGTTAGCAATGACCTGGTGCACACTAAGAGGTTAGTATTTTAGTATTTTACCACATATTCAACTTTCAGATGCTATTTGAAGTCTATTTAAATTATACCATTTAGAAAAGATTAGTTAAAAACATTAAGTTAGCAAGAGCTATCTTACGCTGAAAGAGGGCTAGAATTTCAAATAATGAGGTGAAAAATTTAAGCCAAAAGAACAGCCTTTAGACTAAAGTTAGAAAAAAAATGTGCAGAATATGGTAGCAGAAGCTTTTTGCTTATTAAGTACTACTGACCAATCGCATTTGAGCACTTAAGCTTCATATAAGAAACAGCACATATGGAGGATAAAAATGCAGTGTTGAAACCATGGGTTCTTATTTGACAAATCCTTTTTAAAATTTAGCTGCATTTTATAAACAATTACCAGCAGAAGGAACTGGAAGTCTGGATATCCACTGCTTACACCGGAGACCTCAAAGTATTATCCACAGAGGCTGAGTCAGCATAGCTGATGGGTTCCCAGAACTTAGCCATTCAGAAGCAAGTGGGTTTTTCTAGGAAGGGAAGGCTCAGGAGCTGAAACGACTTATAAAATGGAAGAACCGAGTGGGTTGCACTGAGTTGATGTAAAAAAAACTACTGTAGATGAGCCCCGGAATAGAAATGTAGAGCTGGAAATGAGCATAAAATGCACTCTTTAAAATCTGTAGTGACACTGATTAATTTAGTTGTGAAATTTGAAAGTGACAAATGTTACCATTTTCAGTGGTACAGTAAATCTACCACGGCAATGTGCTGTGCTAGAATATAAAAGCTGACAGATGGAACCACACTAGCTAAAGAGAACACGGGGCTCTGGAAAGGGCGATAGCCAGATTTTAAGCCCCCGTTTCTCCTGCTTCCCACATCTAGTTTCAATACTTCCCACTGAACAAAAATAATAATAATAAAAAATAATCTTTCTTATCCTTCTTATTTCATGCATCTCCTTCTGTTACATTCTGGTACATTTTATTCTGGTCCAAACGCCTCACGGTAAAACAGACCAATATCCCTTCTGCTTGCTGACTGCTCTTCCTCTACAGCTGCTGGCTTGTTGTATTTTTGCCATTCTGTGAACATACACAATGGAAGTCAAATGCCTCACATACTTCTTTGCCTTTAAATACAAAGCCCCGACGTCCTTGTATCATGTGTCAGTATTCTGTGATTCATAGTTTCCTGGCTTTCTTTATACCCACTGTGAAAAAAAAAAACGCTGCTCTTGAAGGGATAGCATCTCTCATGTCACACCACAGGCTTCGACCTGATTATTTTCTTACATTTCCACGAGCTGTGGATTGCAGTGCCAAGTTGAGAGATATCTCCATAAATACAGTTGTTATTTTTCAGCGCAGTCTGTCATTTACAAATTTAGCAGGTTGTTAAATTCCCTGTCTAGCAAGCTGACACGACCTGCTGCTGTGAATGCAGAGTGGCGCTTGTGACAAAGAAGAGAGTGTGATTGCTGAATAGTTATCAAGCATCTGCTGCAGCTGAGCATGAAATGGGGGGGGGGGGTGAAATTTGTTAAAAAAAATATGTGTGGGTGGGTGAGCATGTGGGTGTGTGTTTTTATGCTGCTTGAAAGCTAAGGTACTGCTTGTTTGTACTGTTTTAAGTGCACCAGTTTCAATGGACTGAGCTGCAAACAGACCTTCAGCCAATATTTACTGTGTACTTACACTCACTATAGAGCTTGTATTAGAATACAGACTTCAGTCATTAATGCAGTGTCAACCTTTTTCTTTAAACACACAGAGCTATGTTATAAAGCCTATATCAGTGTCCTAAAATGCTATTATGTTGCCAACCTAGCTAGGTAAACTTAGACTTAATGGAAATGTAATCTAGTGGAAGTGTGTTCCTAAGGTTTTTTTTTTTTTTTTTACGTAGCCAGCCAAATGGTATCATCTATATTAGACTGCAGGTAAAAGATGGACAGTGATGTTATCATTCGTTTTAAAGCCTCAAGGCTCAGAGGATGAGCAGGCGACGAATTACGATGCGTGTTGGTGCGAGCGGCCAAGGTTCGCGTCCCCAACTGTGGCCATTTACTGCATCTCTTTTCCCCCACTTTCATATCTCTCTCCACTGTACACCATCAAGTTCTTTTTGCAATCAAAGGAGCTGCCTCCTGCTGGCCATTAGTATATATGCTGAGCGCTGGCTTTTCTCTGGCATCATCTTGGGACTTCTTAGGGGGAGTTACTTGCCAAGGATTTATTTTGTGGACCAGCAGGCCCACTGTGGTTACAAAATGTAAAAGCTCAGAAAAACAGTTTGATTTCTAAACTTTTGGACCGATCTAAGCTACAATGTTTCACGCTAGTCTTTATGTGATGCTAAGCTAGCTGACTCCAGCTCATCAATTGTCATGTCTCTTGGTAAATAAGCCAACAAATGTTTTCTACTTCCATAAATTCTGAATTAAATCTGAACGTGAAAAAGGGAACCTTTTTTTTTTGCAGAAGAAAGAGCTTTAGATGCGTTTATAATTACTGCTCTCCAACTAATAATTTTGACTTCAACATCAAGTATAAAATGCTTTATTTGAGAGTATTTTTCTCCACTACCTCACCGAGTTGGCAGTCTGGAAGGCCAGAGGTTACGTGCACATGGAAATTACTTTTTATGAGTCATGTAGATACATAAATATTCTGATATTCAGATTAAATTTATCATTAATCAATTTATGTTTTTTGCTCTTTTTTAAAAGCTGTAATAATTTTATGAAATATTGTAGATGCGGTCTTGATAGACGCTTGATTAAAATGGACCTATTACTGTATGTTCACGTCTAACTTCATAATTTTACTCTTAGAGTCTCCTAGAATAGCTTTGCATAATTCATAGAAAAAATATCTTGTTCATATGGTACTGGCTCTTGTTGATATTATAATGTCTCCCCTTAAACTTGCTTTTCTGATTGGCTGCTCCTTGGAAACAAACAGTTGGAGCAGCAGGTGGGTGGGGCTTTTCTGCTCACAGCCTCAGTTGTGTGCCTAAGATGACCATATTAGGGATATCCATTCTCTCTGACATCATGCAGATCCAAGAGTAAGAAAAGGTGTAGTCAGAGCATTGCTCACTGGGATTTCTGGCACATATTCTGACCTCATTATTTAAAACTTTATCTGTGTTTAGCATCCACTACTGTAACAGTAGACAGTGGTATCTGTCTTGATTAAGCAATCAGTCTATGCCACCTTAACCTGCTACACAGTAGCACATGCTCGTTTAATAATTTTCCAGCTGGGATTCATTGTACAAATGCAGGAAGAATTGTGCGTCCAGCATTAACAAAAGCATTAATCTCATATTACCTAAACATTACAGCTGTTAGATCCAAGTATGGAGAATTTAGTCTTTTTTTTCTAAATCATCTTTCAACTGATCTCAGACATCTGAAGAGCATGGACCTGCAGTGCAGTGTGCCAGGTCATAACGACTTCCCTCCCCTCTTCTTTGCAAGATACAATCATAGGCTGTCAGAGATATCAGCTCGAGCCGGCTCAACTTTTCCCAACTTTGTGTGAGAGGTTTGCAGCAATAGTAGGCGCCTGTTCACTCTCTCCCCCTCTCTCTCTCAGCTTGACAGGTGAGAATTATACTGTGTCCTTGTCATCCGCACAGAGAGGGAGAGGAGGAGAGAGACAGACAATATTCTCCGAGCAGTGTTATTTCAGACTCGGAAGTCTGCCTCCATCTTTTGCTATCTCGCATCTCCATCTGGTGAAATCTGTAATGCTGTTCAAAAGCATTATGTCAACAGACTGCCACGATTGATATTGACAGGAAGGAAAATAAAGCAATGAATAGAATTCAGCTTCAGGTGCTTCATTTTAGACAAGAGATGATGGAAGTGTGCGTGTCTTCTTATTGAAATTCAGCTGGACTTGTAATCAAGTTTGTGAATTGAATTAAAAACACACAAAAAAAGAACAAAATAGGAACACACAGGCGGACACAATCAGCAGGCTGAGGGGTGGTGGTGATGGGCGGGGGGGTCAGATAATTTGATATTATTTGTTCCTGAATCTTACCTGAGCTGACAGCGGAGGAAGAGCGTGGGAACTCGCACATCTCGCAGTAAGGCAACAGGCTGCTGTTGGAGTAGGTGCAGGCCCTGCAGCTCCACGTCGACGCAGCGTCAGGCTCAGACAGCTCAGCCGCCAAGGAGATCACGCTGCCAGGGCTGCTTGAGCTGATCCCCCCCGCCGTCAGCCTCCGCCTCCCCCCAAATCGAGACCTGGGGCTCGGGTTGGGCTGCGGTGTCCGCAGCCTTTTCAGCTGTGGGGAGAAATCCTGATCGGGCGAACTGGAGGTTTGGGAGCACGACTTCTCTTTCCTCTCCCCGCTGTTTTCTAAGTATGCTCCGCTGCCAGCTGGCATGGCAGCCGTCTCCGAGGAGATGGAGGGACTTTCTTCATCTTCTGTTCTCTTCCTCTTCGGCTTGCCAGCGCGCGGGGAGAAGAAGGAACGGATGTCGTGCTGCTTTTCTTTCTCAAACTAAAAAATAAATGAATAAAATTTAACCTCAAGTTAGTGTTTGTCTCTGTAGCACAAAATTTCCCATCAACCTGTAAAGTGACATTGCAACACAACACGAATCTCCCTTTTTATCACCAAAGGGCAGTCATTTCATCCTTTGAGCTGCATACAAAGCACAATAGAATATTAAAAAAACACATGATCGCAAAACACATTCAGCTCTCTGAACATCAGTAATATAGCTTAAAAAGCAAAATATTCTAATGCCGATCACAAATTTTGTTTCAGTGGGACATTTCATAAATCCATCACAACATAAAGTCTCTAATTTTTCTTCTGGAGTCATTATAGCCATTAAATAATAAGCATGACACATTTAAACCAATTTGGCTGCAACATTAAAACCACTGACAAGTGAAATTAAACCATACTAAGATGTGACACCACACACTGCTTCCACCAGCCGGAGCAGAGTTTAGTCACTGACAGAGAGGAGCACAGACCCAGCAAATAAGCCTTTAACTAGTAGTAATGAGTGCTGGTGGACAACCAGCTGGTGAAAAATAAAGAGCAAAAATCTACTCGTGTGATTTTTCCAAAGATTGTTTGTCAAAATGTTTCACAATAAAAGCCTGTGCAGTAGAGAAAGTGTGAAGAGTCTGAGTGAACGGTGAACTTCTAAATACTGCAACCACTGCTTCATATCTGCTCTGTGGCCTACGGTTCACTTGAAGGATAAGAATAAGAATAAGAATAAGAACAGCCTTTATTGTCCCACAACGGGGAAATTCGGGGAACCTGTGCTGCACAGGTGACCCTGTGCAGCCTTTGAAATGACAACGGTGACAACATCACTGAGGTCATCGATCACAAATACTAAATTTAAAGAATATTTATCAGAATTAAGACGCTACATGACTGTCTGCTGACTAAACGATCAGTGTCCACATCCAAGTCACATTCACAGCAGCAGGATTCCCCACTGGTGGTGGCCAGTTTCACCCTGTTGCACTGCAAACATTTTTCAGGAATGCTTTCAGGACCCCTACGAAGAGTTCAAGGTGCTGACTTGGCCTTCAGATCTGAATTTTGTGGACCGTGGGGTGTGTCCATTCCATGCAGGGCACAGTCTCACAGGACTTTAAGGATCTGCTGCTTAGTGTCTCAGTGCCTGATGCCTTCAGGGCGTTTTAGAGCTCACATGGCAGCACGGTGGGAGGCTGCACAATATTAGACGTGGTTTTAATGTTGCGGCTGACTGCTGGACTGTCAAGTTTACACCTCCGTGTGCACAGTTTCTTTTACACTTTCTCTGTAATCACAGTAAACACGAATATCTGAACGCAGCACACGTTTTCCAGCTCTTACAAGCATTCACAGATCTGACTGCACACTCACACTTTCACAACTCTCAGCACAGTTTCAAATGATATGACAATACCACGAGAAGAGCCGCCGAAGGAGGGCTTCATTAACAGCCACTCAGACAGCAGCAATCGAGCGATGAGTGACAGAATTCTCCTCCGAGGTGCTCGTGCAGTTTTCTTTACGATACCAACTAGGAAATGCAGCTTCCTTATATCATGCATTCTGCATTCTCATTGTATCTACTGCCCTTGGGTTCAATCTTTAGAAAATATGGCATCTCATTTCATTGTTATGCTGACGATTGCCAAATTTATCTGCCTTTGAAGCAGAAGGACGCCCAGACCATGAAACATCTGCTGGCATGTCTAACTGATGTTAAAGCTTAGTTGGCCCTGAACTTTTTAAACTGTAATGAAAAGAAAACTGAGGTGATGGTGTTTGGACCCAGTGGCTCCTGTGAGTCCTCCTCTGTTGACCTGGGACCCCTGGAGGTATATTTTAAACCCATCATTACTGATCTTGGTTTTAAGGTAGACAGTGATTTTAAATTGGACAGCCAAATCAGAGCTGTTCTTAAGTCCAGTTTTTATCACTTGAGGCGACTAAGATCGGTTAAAGCCTTTTTATCTAGGCAGCACTTTGAAAAAGTGATCCATGCTTTTATTTCATCCCGATTGGATTACTGTAACTAACTTCATTTTGGCATCAGTCAGTCGCTGCTCTCACGTCTGCAGCTGGTTCAAAATGCTGCTGCACGACTTTTAATGGGTACTCAGAAGAGAGAGCACATGACCCCTGTCCTGGCCTCACTTCACTGGCTGCCTGTGTATTTTAGGATTCATTTTAAAATTCTTATGTTTGTTTTTAAATCCTTGCACGGTCTTGC
>VOQJ01016456.1:0-13369 GCA_015052665.1 Apistogramma diplotaenia | reverse complement strand
CTCCGCCTCCCATTCTACTCTTAAGTATCCTAGCAACCACAAGTAAGCCAGCAGTCTGAGAGCAAAGTGCTCTACTGGGGTAATATGGTACTATGAGGTCTTTAAGTTAAGGTGGGGCCTGATTATTCAAGACCTTGTATGTGAGAAGAATTTTAAATTCTATTCTAGATTTAACAGGGAGCCAATGAAGAGAAGCCAATATGGGAGAAATATGCTCTCTCTTTCTAGTCCCTGTCAGCACTCTAGCTGCAGCATTTTGGATCAGCTGAGGACTTTTCAGGGAGCTGTTAGGGCAGCCTGATAATAGTGAATTACAGTAATCCAGCCTAGAAGTAATAAATGCATGAATTAGCTTTCAGCATCACTCTGAGACAGGATGTTTCTAATTTTAGAGTTATGGGCAGTCGTGTTGGCACTCGGTCCCTGAATCCTCTCGCATCCCTGATCTCATTCTTCTCATGTTTTACCATGCAGAGTCGTCATTTAAAGTGTACGATAGTGCTGTTTTAAGGCCTTTACACACATAAATTCGGTGTGAATGTTTGTGCATCAAAAATATTTTGACCCACTTATTCTTAATGCAGCTGTTCACACCAGCTGCTCATTTCACAGGACGAATTCTGTGAACTCTCCCTGCTGCTGCTTTCTCATGAGCTGATGAACCAGCATCTCTGCTTGTTCCTGCTCTTGTTTAGAAACATCAGGAACCCATTACATCATTGCTTCATGACTCCTGCAATTTTTCACAATGCGTTTAATGAGGATAATTTACTCACTACTACATGTTCGGTGTGAATATAGGTTATATGACAAGTTCGCATCCGAAAGTTTTGGAGTTTAGTGTCGTTTTTAGCAACAAGTGTGTAACAGCCTTAAGATTACAGTACCGTATTACATTTTCCTTATTGTTTTTTATTCATTTTCCTTTACTTTCTTTATTTTTTATGTTTCATCTGTGTATAATTGTCTTTTTCTTAATTAAAAACATGTATTTTTTCATAATTTTGGATATTTTGGGACTGGTCAGAGAGCTGGAACAGATTAAATCTATTTCCTTTATTTTAAATGGGGAAAATTTGTTCGAGATACGAGCTGCTCTACTTACGAGCTCGGCTCTGGAACGAATTAAACTCGTATCTTGAGGTTGCATGTGTGTTTAATATGTGCATTGAAACCACCTCATATCACCACCTGAACATTTGGATTCACTTCTTCCTTCTTCAATGACGTGGTGTCCATGGAGTCTTGAACTGCTCTGTCATTAAAAACAACAAACTGCTGCAAACCTGCCAGGTCACAGAAAATTCTTCTCATAAAGAAATGTAATTTTGTATGCATGTAAAGTATGGATGCAATTCTGCTTGACATTATTTGTAGTTTGTTTTTATGTCATGTTAATTTTGCTTTTCCACAGGTTCTGGAGTCCTCTCTGTTGGACTCCATTATTCAGAGTCCTTATCAGGAACACCTGAGAGATGTTTGGTGGACTCACTCTTTTCTTTTCTGTCCTCAGCCGGACCGTGCTTCCTCTCCCATCTCGGACCGGCGGTGGGGGTGAGGCAAAGTCTCGTCTTCTGGTCTCTGAAGTCCGACCTCTGATGGAGGAGAGCCAGAGCCAGGACAGGAAGGTGTCATGGAACCAGGACCAAACCGCAAAACAGAACCAGGCCGACGCCTCCTTGTTTCAGGACCAAGCCCAGCCTCCTCTGGTTTCAAACCAGGTCCAGATCCTGGGGGATGAGATCCCCTCAACTCAACAGGTTTACCGGCCCTCCCCGCTTAAAAAGAAGGCCCAATCTGCAATGGAGTCCAGGAGGAACCTGGGTCCAACAGCCCGGGCTGCTGCCTCCCACCTGAACTCCTCTGGACTTCGAAAGACTCAGTCAGTCCACAGCCTGCTGACTGACACAGGTACCACACCGCCCACCACACACAGGTAAATAGGAACACCACAAGTCCTAGACTGTGAACCTCCAAAACTTTAAATGTTATGTTTGTTCTACATCTTTGATTTGAGCTAAGACGGGATTTACTGATGGACAAAATGAACCCTGTTTGTATCATGGGCATTGTTAGCTGCATTTACACTCAGAAATGATTTTCATTCTTTCATTTGCTGAAGCCTACCCAGCTGCAACAGAGGCAGGGTACACGGGGAGAACATGCAAACTCCACACAGAAAGACCCCGGCCAAGGTGGAATCAAACCTAGGACCTTCTTGCTGTGAGGCAGCAGTGCTAATCACCACGCCACTGTGCTGCCCTCAGATATGATTGATGATCCAAAAATAAAAAAAATCTGATTTGATTTTGCTATCAGTAATGTTAGTAAACATCTAGCTGTAGCTTAGCTGTGCTGGATGAATGTGGTGACGGTTAGTTTGTAACATTGGCTGATAGTCATTTGAAAATATCCAGCAAAGCCAGCAGACCACATCCTCTCAGGACAAGATGTGACTGCATGAAACGGCTTGCAGTTTGTGTGATAGAAGGCAAGGTTGCATCAACTAAGTGAGGGAAAGGTCTGCTATGGAGGACCAAAACTGACATAATTAGAAATAAAAACAAAAATATATACCTTGTAGAAATACATTTTCATCAAGTAATGTATATCAGCTATGCACACTTTTTGCTCTAAGTAAGAAAGTTAGCCACACTTGATCTTTTTTCCTCTAAAGATGAAGATTAATCAGAAGGAAGACAGCACAGGGTCAGATCGGATCCAGAAAACCAACAATCCCTCCACGAAATAATTGCTGGTGACTGTAGTTTCCCCTCATTGTCAAACTCATGTTTGTACAGACTGGCTTCATTCAATAAACTGGTTTTCTTATGGCTAGTGCTGGCTTGAATAAATTGCTATTATATTACCTGCTAACATGGACAAAGTGTAGCAGCTAGCTGATTTACCTTAGCTTGCTCTCTAACATTGTGTGAAGCCACATCAGCTTATCGAGTTAGAGCCATCCCCCATTACAGCAGGTGGGTTCTCCTGTTTCAGTGCAGCTAGCCAACAACTACTGCCTCAGACGCAGAGTGAAAGTGGAGAGTATATCCTCGGTTTAACAACTCATTGCTGCAGCCAGGTGGGAACACAGCGCCTCCCATAGGCAGCTTTGTAGTTTCAGTTTTCTTGTTTTCCTCCGAGTTATCGGTTCTCTCACTAGTTAGCCAACATAAGCTAATGTAAGTCAGTTAGCAGCAACCAACCCACCCAGTAATGTCACATACTGGCACAGGATGGCACTACACATGCTTTAAAAACGTTAAACACTTATTTCTTAAACACTTATTAAAGAGTTTCTGTGAGTTTTCAGAGCAGCTCCGTGCTGTAAATTAGCCTTCATACATGCAAGGTCCACCTTAAACAGATCACTTCCTGTCTTATCATCAGGTGAGTCCTCTGTCTCCCAGCTGACCTCTGATCCCTCCAGAGAGGTCTCCCCTCAGCTGCTCCTCCCCCCTGAGCGTCCTGTCACCCTTCCCTCCTCCCCCAGACGCCCCCCATCTACAGCACCACCCATTCAGAGACCCAGCCCTGCCTCTCCGAGGTCCCCGTCACAGGAAATAGCTGCTGTGCCAGCTGCTGCCACAACCCCAAGGAAGTCTTCATCATCCTCTCTGAGTGTATCAGTGCTGCGCTCCTACATGAACCCCACTGCCAGCTCCATGGCCAAGATGTCCCGCTCCGTCTCTGTGGGCGACGGCCTTAACGTCCCTGAACCCACTGAGGACCCTGCAGACACATCACTGCAGTCGGCACCATCTCCTTCCTCTCAAGTCAAAGAGACTCCACCTCCTGTTGTTGCTGTGGTACCCTCCACCATGACCGGGACCACGCCCCTTCATGCAGCCGTGGTCCCGGTTGTCGTCTCATCATCTTCCTCACCGTCATCTCTACAGAACCATGGCAACCTGACGGCCCAGCCTACCCGTAGTCTCCAGGCCCGTGTCCCCAGCAGCAGCAGGCCGCTTCCAGACAAACCCTCCCTCCCCTCCTTCTCACCTTCATCTAAGTGCACACCATCTTTGTCTTCCTCGGAGCCAGTGCAACTTCTTCCAGTCTCCATTTCCCCCCTGACTTCCGCACGACAGGAGGAGGAGCCTCACACTCCAGCAGATGGTGGCACAGGGCAGACAGACGACGCAGGTTTGGACTTGATTCCTCCTCCTTCTCCTCTTCATCCTTTCATCCTGTCATCTCTTTGGCTCCTCCTCCTCACCCTTCCTCTCCTCTGTGACGGGTGAGACGTTTCTGTCGTCTCTTCTTTTCTCACATCATATTTTTTATTTACGGTTTGTTTTTTTCAATAAAATTATTAATTAAAACAAAATAATGAAGATTATCAGGTGATCTTACCTGCTGCTCTCTCTCACGGTGCAGATCAGTCAGTCAGTGTGGAGAGCTGCAGAGCTTTAGCCACTGAGCTGCAGAACTGCTTTAAGAGAGCAACACACCTGTACAGGAGGGTGAGTACCAGGCCTATTTGGTGGCCCAAAGCATCTCCACCAGCTGACATCATTCATCTTTCTTCTTCTTCCTCTAGGTGAGCAGCTCGTCTTCTGATGACTCCGGGCCTGACCAGCACCAGATGTCTCTGCTCCTATCAGAGGCCTTCCAGACAATGAGGGCAGAACTCGATGCTCTCCCGCTCAGGTCCCCGGGCATGCTGGGTGTGGAGGGGGGCCTGGGAGGAGTGGGAGAGGTGAAGACGGCGGCGCTGTTGGAGGAGTACTCACTGCTGCTCCTGCAGGCCGTCCACAGGAGGATTAACAGCAGCACCTAAACCACCACCTCCTCCTCAGTGTTGAAGGATCTGAAGCCATTTTGATCTTTTAAAATTCTGATGCAATGATCTTCCTCGTCTGCACCTCGTCTGCCTCAGACAGATCATTTTTTAAGGTGTTTTTCTCTGACTGAATCATGGATGTTTGGATTCTTTTTTCTCCCGCCAGCCGTCGTGGTGACGAGTGACAGCTGGTGTCCGGTCAGTCGGAGGGAGCGATCAGATTACTGATCATCGTTAGACTGTAGAGATGCTTTTAACTGAGCACAGAGCAATATGAGACTGATTTGACTGTAGTGAATGATCGCTAGCAGTTTGTATTTATTGTGATAATGATGAGCTCTTACACTACTGACTCCGCCCCCTCACGCTGACCAGCACGTTTCCTGCTGTTAACTGCGTTCGTACATTTTGATATTGTGAGAAACTCTTTGGGGGTTACAGTTTTTTGCAACTTTCTGCACAAAAGCATCAATGTTTGAAACATTTTCATGTTTTTGTCACATTTAATAAAAGTTTCAGACTCTGATCTCCAATTTTACTGGAACGCAAATGTTTTACTGACAACTTCAAGTTAAATAAGATGAAAAAAATCAGCAGGTCTGTTTTTATAGTCAACATAAAACTTTATTGATCTGTAAGAAGAGAAAACTATGTCACTTAACTGCTACATTCACAGGGGTGGCTTTAAAGTCACTGCTCCTGAAATTTGATTGGAGCCTCCCCAAATTTCTGTTGCCGTGTCCTGTAGCCGGGGATGCTGCTGTCACAGGCGGAACAGCAGGAAGCCGGAGAACACACTGAAATTTCGTGAGTCGTCGTAGAGCCGGTAGCTGGCCGGTAGGCTGAGGCGGACTTGGTCGCCCTCTTCCAGCTGCAGAGACACAGCATTGGATGTGGAGGCATAGCCACCATGGTCATTCAGGTCCAGGCTGAAGATGATTGGCTGGCTGTTCCTGTACAGGTGGAGACCCATGTAGCCTTTCAGGTAATCCGCAGCTGTGAAGCTGAAGAAGTAAAGTCCTCTGATGGGAGCTGTGAACACACCTGAGGAACCAGCACTGGTGTCATTAAAACTTCAGAATCCAGAAAAAGTCTGACGTTCCACATGTTCTCCACCCCCACCACCTCGAATCATTATTACACCTACAGATCTCACTGAAGACTGGATCATCCATCTATCTTTATGCCATCAGTGTTAAACTACAAATGATTATTAATATTAAGCATAGTTAATTTCCACTGAATATTCCTTTTTACACAACCATTTATTCCAATATTTTAGCAATTTCTGAGTCCTTGACTTTTCTAAAATTAATTGATGACATCAGAGTGAAAGTGAGAGAGTACTTCCTGCGAGTACAGCAGCTAACCTTAGTACACAGTGAAGTGACATGCTGAGTGCTACCTGCAGTCTGGTTGTAGGCTTCGCCGATGTTAGTGATAATTTTGGAGAAGATCAGAGTTGTTTCTTCATCAAATGGTCCGACAGATCCTGAATCAGTCAGACCAACTGAAAAAGCCACCTTCAGCTCACCTAGAAGAAACAGGTTTTATGTATTTTAATCCACAGCTGGTTCAACGAGGATGTTTAAAGTGAGGCATGTGGCTGACCTTCATCGTTGTCCTCAAATGAAGTCCTCAGTTGGTTCAGCACAGTCTCTCCAGCGGTCAGCCTAACCTGCAGCCCTGAGGAGAAATGTCGGGTATAATTCATGTTTATCAGACACACAAAGCTTTGCTTGAGGTCATTTGTTACCTTCAGCCTCTGTCTGCGCCACCGTCAGCCGGTCTGAAACAGAAGCCAGCTCAGCAGCTCGAGCTGAAAACAGTGTCACGTGATCAGCACAGAAACGACTAAAGATGTACTGACAGTCTGAGTGTAGCTGAGCTCACCTGCATTTTGTGTCATCAGTTCGTCTACCTGCTGCTCAGTGACATTCAGCCTGAGCATCACAGCAGACAGTTCAGCATCACGCCCTGAAAACAATTTCTGTTTTCATCACCTTTAAGAAGCTGCAGAGCAAACACTCCCCTGACCTCTCTGAAAACCTTCTAAGTGTTAGTGAAGGTCTCAGGTAACATCTGTAAGAGTCTTTTATTGCTATGAGTAATTCTCTCTCTAGCCCTTTTTCGAGCTAAAAGCTGAGTGCTGTCTAATAATTATGAATATGAAGTAATGTGTTATCTGTGTTCAGTCCTCAGGTCATCCAGTTGTTTCTCACCTCTCAGTCTGACCTCCAGCTCTGTACAGGAAACACTTCCATTTTGATTTAAAGATTTCAGTGATTCCTGAAACCACAGTGAAAAGCTGATGATGATACCTGCAGCGTGACTCTCCAGCTGATCCACCTGTGTCGCAGAGGATCTCAGGCTGACCTCCACAGCTGCAAAACAAACCACATCCACTGATTCTGTGTAACTAAATAAATCTGTGTTTTCAGCTCAGCTGCTTTAAAAAAGCAGTTGAACTATTGTCATAGCCTTAGTGTCATCTGTTCCACAAAAACTGTTAACACTGACAGTAACACGAGAATGATGCGACCTATGAAGTTCAAATTAACACCATAGATGCACACTGTTCCAGCTCGACCCATCGAACCCCCACCTGTTCACTAAAATTAACAGCTCTTGAGTTCCTCACGAAGTGTTGTTGGATCCTCCAAAGATCCATGATGCATAAAGTTTGTACGTTCCTCTCTTTTTAAAAATGTCTTCAGTTTCCACAAATGTCAGAGTTTTTGGAGGACAATAACCTGCTGCAGGCTCTGTGTTTTACCTGTATGTTCAGTCTGCAGGTGTTCCAGGTGTTTCTCGTTGTCTCTCAGCCTGCTGAACATCTCTAAACAGAAACAGGACCTGTTAGTGTGCTCAGAGATTCTGGCTGTAGGACGTTTTACTGGGGTTTTTTTTACAGCACCTGTGTTCAGTCTGTCCTGCAGGCTCTCGCTCATGTTCACTTTAGTCTGCAGGTTCATCACTTTGGAGCTTTGATCTGAAACGTGACCAAAACAAAGTGGAGTCAAACAGATTTGGTTCATCTCTCTTCAGATTTCATTCAATTACCTGATGTTTCAGTCTGGAGCTGATGGATCTGATGCTCCACAGAGTTCAGTTTAAGCTGCAGCTGCTTCACTGATTCACTCTGAGCTGAAAACAGCAGAGACAACATGTTACACACTAGTGTGAACTACAGAGATGTTAGTAAAGTATCTCCTCATAGACTCTCATTGGATCTTTCTGCAGTTTCAGTCTGAGGAATCTTTGCAGGTTTCTCTGCAAACTGTTTGTGTAAGAGAACTTTGTTTTATTTGAACTGTGTTAATATCACTATAAATCCATTTTACGCCAGTTTGACAGTTTAATGTGTTACCTGTGTGTTCCATCTTTAGAGCTTCCAGCTGTTTCTCACTGTCTCTCAGTCTGCGCAGGATCTCTAAACAGAAATAAAAGTTATTAAGGAGTTCCTCTGGGAATGTCATCTCATTACAGAGCAGGAGCGTTAACCTCAGTCACAGGATGGACCGACATTGCAAACAGTCTAACAGGCCAAACAGGATTAACATTTATTGAACAGTCTGAAATGGAAGATATTTTAGCCAGCAATATGAATTTGACTGGCCACAATACAGCAACATTTTCCTCAACACATTAAAAATATATAATTTTCTTCAGAAATAACATCAGAAAAAACATTTTCAAGCTGATGAAAATTTGCAATTTTCCTTTTAATATGAAATCATCAATAAGTTAGTTTCTCTCTTATTCCATTTCGTTCTAATCATGAACTGACAGAAGTCCTCAGGCAACTCGTCGCACCTGTGATAAGGCTGAAACTGCCGGTGAGTTAACCCTTTGTCTCTTGGAAAGTTTACTGTGTGTTAATGTGCTCAGGACTCACTCTGTCATGAGTTTCAGGGGTGTGATATGGTGAGGCCCTGTCAGCTCACCTGTGCAGGTCGCCCTCTGCATCTGTTCCAGCATACATCCCACAATTTAGGTCTTTTCACTGCACATTTCAGGCAGGCAGGGAAAAGCGACAGGGTTTATCCTGATGTCAGCAAATAGGTCTTGGCCCCTCACCTGTTTCCAAAGTCCAGTTTCTGTTTGGCCATTTTTTTGGGTTAAGGCTAGCTTAAATGTCACTTTAAGAAGGTGCTGAGTGATGTTTGTATCACGGGAAAACAGGTGCACACGTTTTGACCTGTGTGGCAGCTGTTGCAGTGCATGGTGGGATTTGTATACAAGTTGTGGGAGCACTATTAATCATAGACATATTAAGTTATCTCGTGGGCCTTGAGTCTGACATGTGGCATAAAGTTTCTACGTATTTTTGTACTGAACCTTTTTTCTGGCATTTTTAACCAAATTCAAGCTGAAGTAGACTTCATGACATATAATCACTGGTGTCAGAATATTACTATCACTCTAACACAGCAGAATACTTTTGTAATTTCCTAAATTATAAATACATTAAGGTTACTGATGATTTCTTGGTATTTCAAACGTTATGTAGTACATGGACATATTTTAAAACCATAATGATTTATTTATTTTGTGTGTGACTGGTGTAAAATCAGAGGATCAGCAGGTTGTGTGAGGAATGCAACTGTCATAGAGAATTTTACTGTCTGAGAAATCCACCTTCATTCAAGCCCATCAGGCAGTTTCCACATGATTTTACATTCACCTGTAAAATAATCTCTGCTGGTTAACGGCTTCATTCGGAAACAGCATTTGGACAATTTCATGCAGAACCATCAAAATAAACCTCACTTTTTCCCACAATTTTTTTCCGCCAGCAAACTATATTTCAGGCTCTAATCATTCGTCAATCATTTGTTTAACAAAGATTTTATTGATTTATTCTTCATTTTTTATTCTATATTAATCACAGAAAAGACATTTTAGTATTCTGCAGAGACAATGAAGGAGTACCTCAGGGATCCTGGTTAGATCCTTTACAGTTTCAGTATAAAGTACTTTCTATATTTTTTACCCCTCAGCCTAAAAAGGCTGATAGGGTATTTTCACTTTGCTGGGTGGGCCAGCAGCCAATTTTCAATTTTGCAAACACACCTCAAGAACCATGTGACCTGGGATTTTCAATGTCACACCTTAAGTGCATCGACTGAAATTTGCAATCATGTCATTTCAGAGGATTTGTTACACCTAAAGATTTTACTGCCAGGAGACTGACAGTATTTTTTTTCACTTTATTTCAGTTTATACAATTATTTGAGATTTTAGAGGACCATAATCTGCAGCGAGTTTACCCCTTTGTGTGTTACCTGTATGTTCAATCTGCAGGTATTCCAGGTGTTTCTCATCGTCTCTCAGCCTGTTGATCATCTCTAAACAGAATCAGGAGCTATGAGTTTGTTCAGAGAGATTCTTGCTGAGGGGTTTCTGACATATGTACCTGTGACCAGTTTGTCCTGCAGACTCTCGCTCGTGTTCACTTTTGTCTGCAGATTCATCAGTTTGGAGTTTTGATCTGAAATGTGACCAGCAGAAAAACAATGTGCAGTCAAATAGATTTGGTTCATTTCTCTTCAGAGTTCAGTTAGTTACCTGATGTCTCAGTCTGGAGCTGACTGAACTGATGCTCCACAAAGTTCACTTTAAGCTCCAACTGCTTCAATGAATCAGTCTGAACTGAAAACAGCAGAGACAACACATCACAGATCTGACAGCTATACACTGAGTGTGAATTACATTCAGTTTATATGCAGATGACACTGTGATCTATATTTCTATCCCACCAGAACAGCCCGAACTTCTCCTCTGTACTAAAAAATCGAATTACTGTTGTTAAACTTGAAGATAGATGATGCAACAATCATTATCAGCTAATATGTAAAGTGACAGGCCGTCTTTTAAGGACAAAAGAGTGATGAACAGATGATGTACCTGTGTTCAGTTTATCATGAAGAGTCTCACTCATGTTCAGCATTCTCTGCAGGTTCATCAGTTCAGAGCTTTGATCTGAATTATAAACACCAGATAATCTTTTTCATCAGCAGTGACATAGAAAAATCAAACTTTTGGTACAACCCATTTGTTTTTACACCAGCATGTATTATTGTACTGTGCTGTTATTGTACAAAACTAATCTGTGCTTTACACTAATGGTAAATCAGTGGATTTTCAAAAGACCCTTTCCTTATCTGTTTTTGCAACCATGACTGAAGCTGATCAGGGTCCTGAGGGAAGCATTTTCGATCCGTTTCAGTTTCAACACTCAGAGTTAAATGTTTTTCTAAATAAATTTGCAGTTCCTTGTAAAAATAAGGCACTCTTTTTACTTGTATGCATGTAAAATGTATGTCATGCAGGAATGTTACTATAAGTTAACATATTCTGCCAATTTGAAAGCTTTGTGTGTTACCTGTGTGTTCATTCTTCAGGTCTTCCAACTGTTTCTCATTGTTTCTCAGTCTGCTCAGCATCTCTGAACAGAAAAGTATAAGTTATCAAGGAGTTCCTCGGGGAACCTTACTGTTATCTCTTTGTTGAAGAAACTTTAATAAAATGTCATAATGACTGCATAAGCTGTTTATGGTAAAACATGATCATGTTTTGCAGCAGAATTCCATCTTATGTACAATTTAAAAATAATGTGAAGTCAATAACAGTTTTTAATCAAAATAGCAATTTATTCCAAATCATGATTTCAGAGTTTAAAGCAGTTGAGACTTTTACTTGGCATTTTATTTACTAGTTAAATTGTGAATTTTCTTGTAAATCTAATAATCTATAGTCAAAGGGTTGCTTTTTCCTGGAACTTGAATGGACATCATTAGACTTTTTTTAAATAAAGTACTAAGAAGGTCTTTACAGTCACACCAGGGAAAACAGTGTTTGGAGATCAAAATGATTGTGAATATGTGCAATGAACTTGTGGTCTTTTTGTCCTTTGAAGTGATTGCTTTAAAATCTGCAAAAACTCACAGCTGCCACCTTCAAAGCAACTTTGGTGCATCACGAAGCAAAAAAATCATTATAAGACTGTCTGTGATAGTGATTAACTGAGAGAAACCAGCCAAAATCATAAATCTGTTGAAGTCTACATGCACAAGAACACATGCTAACTACTTACATTCAGAAATTCATAGATTTGAAACAAAAATCCATAAATGCCAATTAAAGAGCAAAATGACAGGGAGTTGACAACTTTGATATAGTTTGATATACTATGTGTTGATTGTAAAGAGACTCCTTGCAGACAAGTTATGTTCATCAGCACAGACTGACTCAGATCATTTAGGCTGTTGAACATTTCTAAACAGAAACTGGGGCTTTGATTGTGTTCAAAGAGATTCTTGCTATGCAGTTTCTGACAGACGTACCTGTACCTAGTTTGTCTTGCAGAATCTCGCTCATGTTCACTTTTGTCTGCAGGTTCACCAGTTTGGAGCTTTGATCTGAAACGTGAATGGCAGAAATACAAAATGCAGTCAAACAGATTTGGTTTATTTCTCTTCAGATTTCACTCAGTTACCTGATGTTTCAGTCTGGAGCTGATGGATCTGATAATCCACAGAGTTCAGTTTAAGCTGCAGCTCCTTCACTGATTCAGTCTGAGCTGAAAACAGCAGAGACAACATGTTACAGATCTGACAGTTACACACCGAGTGTGAATTACTATACATGTTAATGTCAGTTTATATGCAGATGACACTCTGATTTACATCTCACCAGAAGAGCCTGATCTTCTCCTCTGGCCTGAAAATCTTCTCAAATTACTATTGTTAAACTTGAAGATAATAACACTGAAGGTAAAAAGTGACTGATACACATTCTCAGTCTTTGTAATAGTTTGAATAAATGCTGCTTAGTCTTGTCAGGAAGCATCATGTCTGCAGGACTAACTTTCTAATGTTTTTTGTGAAATCTGCTGATGATACAGTGACACCTGGTCACAAAGAAAAGAGGTAATGATAGCAGAGAGAGCAGGAAGACACTGCCATTAGCTGTGATAATGATAACTGATTTTGGGGCTCGTGCTGATGAACATCTGTCACTACATTCAGAAGCGTGTAGGTTTACACAAAGAGGACTCCTGCTGAAACATCCCAACTGTCCAAGAACAACTTGGTGAAACTGTAAACCTGTGATTTAAGATTTCAGATCAACAACACATTATCATTATAAAACTGCTGTGAGTCCTAGCTGATGGAAAGAGATGAATCGTCAGTGTTGTATCATAGCCTCTCTGTGGTGAATACAGCATCAAAATGCTACAGGGGACCACCTTTTTGGTCTTCATTTTATTGCAGATCTCTTCTACGTTCTAGTGAGACTGTTGAAAAACAGCCCTGGCTAGACAAGGAGCACTTTTTTTTGTATTTTGTTGTGATTGCTGGAGATGTAGCTGTTATGGTGCATTGCAAGTCTTTGCAATCAAAACAATAATTCTAACTTTTCAATTCAATTTTATTTATGCAGCGCCAAATCACAACAAATAGTCGCCTCAAGGCGCTTTTTAATGTAAGGTAAAGACCCTACAATAATTACAGCGTAAACCCAACAATCAAAATGACCCCCTATGAGCAAGCACTTGGTGACAGTGGAAAGGAA
>VOQJ01016454.1:0-24281 GCA_015052665.1 Apistogramma diplotaenia | reverse complement strand
GACAGACTCACTTTGTGTCTATTGGGGCGACACTCTCTTGTGACTCAGGAGGTGGAACAGGCTACCTACTAATTGGAAGGTTGGTAGTTTGATCCCTGGCCACTCCACTCTGCATGCCAAAGTATCCTTGGGCAAGATACTGAAGCCATTAGTTGCTCTTGATTTGAAGCTGTGGTGGAGATTAGGTTCACTAAACAAACTCATGGCTAATCCAGACCACCTTCTGCACTGTTTACTGGACAGGTAGCAGAGCACATTTCTAACTGATTCAATCTGTTGCTGCACGAGAACAGATATCAGGAATCTTTCACATGATATGCTATTGTTCTCTATAATATAATATATTTGTCTGACAGAAAGGTATCTGCCAGATAAAATTCTTCTTCTTCTTTCATCACCGTCATTTCATAATATTAAATACTTCCTGGGAAGCAAGGAATGATGTGAAATTATGGCTCTTTGGATTAATATTTTTAGAGTTTTTGTGACACAACTTTGTATTTTCTGTTTTATCTGTCTTTTGACTGCAGATGCAAATCAAATTATAAACAGTAGGAATGCGTCTTTTACACTGTGACTCAACTAGTGACTAAATTAAAGAGTTTTTCTTGCACGCCTTGGTTCAAACCATGTCTGAAACAAAATGATGACATTAAGCCCACCTCCTTTCGTCATGTTAATAACTGACGGGTGCAAATGACCAATAGTAATGTGCTAAGCGCGAAACACTCTTTCGCTGCTTTCAAGGTCCGTCATGGAAAAAAACCTAAATGACACAATCAAACAAAAAACAACATTGGAGCACCCTCGTCTAAATAGATTTAGACGTCACGTCGCGAGTTCAGAAGAATATTCGAAATGAAATCATGTGCAGTAAAAAAAAAAAGAAGACGCACGCTAGGATTTGGAGCGTGTGATGGCCAGAGGAGAAGGGACATTCACAAGTATAAAATGTTTAGTCATTTGAATCTTTGTCTCATCTGCAGAATAAATGTAATTAAATGGGAAAAGGAAATTTCCAGAATTATAGCGTGGAACTCTAGAGGGCCTTAGTACAAACAGAGGCGTTGCCTATGGACTCTAAACAGAGTCTCGGTTTTCTCACGCATCTGGAATGCAGCAATAGCCCGGCACAGGGGACAGGACAACATGGCTGCTTCTGCGGGCCGATACTACGGAGAAGGCGGCAGAGCAACGAAAAGACAGAAAACTGAAGACGGAGGAATGACAACTGTGAGTGTTTTCTTGTGGCCTTGGTAGTTAGTGTTGTAATATGCTTAACTGTGCTAGTTTTGCTTTTCAAAGAAAGAAATGTAGTTTGTAATAAAGCAGTGCTTATCTCACAGCTAGCCAAAATGAAGACGCTAACTAGCTGTAGCTAAACCAAACAAGCCACTGGTTTGGTCAGGTTCAGTTTAAGCGACAGTAACAACAGGTTCATTGTGTAATGCTAAATAGCTGTTTAATGGCATTTAACTTCATTTTGTGTACAGAGAGAAGACACGTTTTAGTTCAGTATAAGGGGTGCGAAAAACTCGGTTCCCGTGTAACGTCAGTTTCTTGGGTAACAGTGATCTCTAATGCAGCTACTGTTATAAGGCTCATTGACATGTATTGTTCTATAGTTTGTCCTTTCGAACACTATCTCAAGCGGTGTGTTTTATGTGCCAATTAACACTATCTGTCCCAAAAAAACCTCCAAAAAACAGGAGAGCTACGATGACCCTCACAAACCGCTCCCCTCCCCGGTGGTGCACATCAGGGGCTTGGTGGACGGTGTCATGGAGGCTGACCTGGTGGAAGCCCTGCAAGAGTTTGGGACTATCAGGTAAAAACGGAACTCCCCAAAATGACGTGTTTGCAGCAATAAGTAGACTGAAATTGGTGAACGTGTTTAAGTGCGAACTTAAACTCCAGTGTGGCCATGAAAAGTTCACATAACTAATGAAAAACCGTGTTGAGCTCATTTGAATGCCTATTCTTGTTAGTGCTGACATCACAGGGGCTCCCTAGTTGAGTTTATAACTCTAATTTAAGTTTACTAACTTGTAAGTACATCCAAGCTGCTAGTCGGTTTAATTCGTAGGTTGCTTGTGTTCTTATTAATCGAACATGGTTCAGTGTGGTATCTATAATTTTTTTTCTCTTGCTTTATTTCTAGTTTTGTAGTTATGATGCCCAAGAAGCGACAGGCTCTGGTAGAATATGAGGACATGAATGGCTCCTGCAATGCTGTTACTTATGCAGCAGAGAACCAGGTTTACATTGCAGGCCACCCCGCCTTCATCAATTACTCAACCAGTCAGAAGATCTCCCGACCAGGAGACTCAGATGACACCCGGAGTGTCAACAATGTCCTGCTGCTCACCATCATAAACCCCATCTATCCCATCACCACGGTAATGTGTATGTGTGACAGTGTCGCCTTATGATTTGTTACTGCATTATATTACAAATTCAGACAGAATCATTCAATAATTCAATAATAATTCAATAATAATCATTCACACATTGTTCAGTGAGTTCATTGTTAGATTTGAGGTATGGCTAACAAGAGCTTTTGTACTACACATCAAGCAATAATATTAGTCAGATAATCCATTAAAATGTTACAAAAGACACCAACAACACAGACACAGTGGCGAGGTCCAATTCGATGACTTGAAGTATGGGGGGTCAGAGCCTGCAGGCAGGCACAGGCAGCCTGTGTCATCTGTGAGTCAGAGTGGGCATGCTCCAATATACAAGTGGAGGGAAAAATATTCATCCTCTTGAGGATTATGATGAAGAAGAGAACAATCTGTTGAGGCCAAAATCACGAGGCTCTACACCTATATAAAGTTTAGCTTTTTAACGTGGGAGTCTATGAGGACCGACTCACTTTGGGATCTGTATTAAATGGCAGCTAGAGGAACTTCACTTTTAACTAAAATTTTCTGCTCCAGATGTTCTTGGTTGCTACTGACCATGCCTACAGCTATGGCAGTTGTACTGGTTAGTTTCTGTGCCTGTATTGTACAGACTCTCGTATCATTTCACCTTAAAGAGTCTTAACTATCCCCAGCTTAGTAACAACAGTGTGCTCTGTAGATGTTTTTATTTTTAATCGGAAAGAAAAATGTAAAATAATCTTAAGATTCCTGAAACTTGCAGTGGAACAGACTAATTTGAAATGTGACACTGGAAACGGTATCATTTTATAATAAGCCATCTGCTTTATAAAAGTACTTGCACTATTTCAGCTATTGATTGGTTGAAAATACTGTGTTATATATGTTTCATCCAGCCTAAAAACATCAATATCAGTGTTGTTTTATATCCCCCAGCCCTGTTGCTGGTTTTAAGAAAAGACTCCTGCTCCACTGCTTGTTCATTGTTAATCTCAGCCTTTCCCGTCTGTCGTTATACTCTTCACCACTACTGTGAATCTGTTTTCCACTTTGATGTCATAAAAAATGTCGTTTGCTTTAGGTCAAAGCACTGCATGTTTGTGACTTAAAGGTGATATGCCTGTTGTCAAAAGTATGCTCACTAAAGTCCCGTGTGTCTCTGTAACCCCGCAGGATGTGCTCTACACTATTTGTAACAACTGTGGTCCTGTACAAAGGATTGTCATCTTCAGAAAAAATGGTGTTCAGGCCATGGTCGAATATCCTTTTAGATCAATTCATTTTTTATACTCCAATTCTGTTCATTTTTAACACACTGGTGTTTCTACATGTGCACTTAGAAATCTTCATGCAGTCAGATCTCACCTTAACTCAGTGCTTCTACATTTGATTCGGTCCAAAGTGCCCAGAGGGCTAAAGCCTCTCTGAATGGGGCAGACATCTACTCTGGCTGTTGCACCCTAAAGATTGAATATGCCAAGGTAAGTGACTCACCCTTGTACATGGAGAATTGACATAAAATAAAGTAAAATCATTTTCATCTTGACATTTTTTCTACAGCCAGCACGCCTTAATGTCTTTAAGAATGACCAGGACACATGGGACTACACAAACCCCAACCTGAGTGGCCAAGGTAACCTGCAGCCCTAGCCCTTCCTTCCCTCTTTTTTTTCTTCCTCTTTTCCTCTCATGCCATTGTATGGGATGGTTAGGGTTCTCTGCCTCCAGGGGTATTGCCTTTGATCACAGATGAATGGTTTCCTTAACCATACAGCTCAGTTCAGTGTCCAGAGGCAGTATTCCTGTGATGCCTTCACAGTCTTCATGCATTTTCTCACCACACAGCAGGCACAAAGTAAGGGCATGAGGAGCAACCTCAAGGGCAGCCAACATTAATTATAGGTTCATGCATGTGAAAAGCCCATTGCACCTATCACAGCAGCATAAGCGGGCACACCATTCTTCACATAGGTTCACATTCCCTCTAGAGCATGTCACAGCTGCACAATCTCACATCTCTGCCTACTGTAACTCAGTGAGCACAGTGGAGGCTGTTGTACCGGTAACCTTCTTTGACAACATAGTGGAGATTTTCTCAGAACTTAATCAGGAATCATTTCAGCTGAGTTTCTTTGTGGGACCTCTAGACGAATCTATGCTGAAGGGTCCTGTGAAATGAATTTCAAATATTGGCCAGGCTTTGACGAACTGTACAGTACATGAAGATCAGAGTGAACACAGTAGGTACACTAACTGTGACTCAACTTTGCCGGTGGATGTTGTCAGGTGTTGGCATTGACAACGGAGACAGCAGCTGCTGATGTTGGATAGTTTCATAGTGAGATAATTTTACAGGTTTAATTTTTGAATGAATGCTTTTCATACATGTCAATGATGTTACAGCTTTTTACTTGAACAAAATAACATTTAACACTACGGAAAGGGATGTGAACTTAAAGTTGGCTTAAATACAGATTTGATAAGTTCTTTTAATGTTGGAACCCCAGATGATCATTTCATGAAGCCTTTAATGTACTATATAGTACAGTATGCACTTCATTATTAATTCTTAGGCCTGTTTTACATAGTGGTTGCTCAGTGTATATACCACAAAAAAAAAAAACCTGAAGGTGTCATTTACATCTTTGTACTGGAATCAGTATTGTAGTGTTGACAAATGAATATTGCTGTGAGACACTTCAGTTTGAGCCAAACCAGATAAAGAAGAGAATGCATCAGTAGATTTTGGACATTGGTTGTAATGCTAAAAGTGTACATTTAAACACCCGTGTCAGTGCATGCATGAAGCCTCCAGGACAACTTAAGTTACCTGACATGATGTGGTGACACATGTTCCTCACTACTAATTCTGTGACCAAAACTCCGGTCAAAAACAGGATATTTCTCTTGGCTGTCCACATTTCGGGGTAGCTGGAGAAGAACGTTCACCTTGATGGCAAAGACCCAGCAACTCCTGTTCCTGTTATTTTAAACCTTATCACAGATACTATAGTGCCGCTGTCTGATGGAGAATTAATCTTTTTCATCAGACACTGGGAAAAGGTGTAGTTATTGCTCTTTTATACAACCAGGACCACAACATGAACATTGCAAGTTTCATACAGATTTTTGACATCATGTCCTCGTAATAAATTTTCTGATATTTTATAGCTTGCACTGCCTTACGACCTAGAGGTACTCCTTGTGTCCTCACTGTGCAGAATTATACAGGCTTACCTCAACCTCTAAGCAGACACCGCGGCTTCTACAGCTACAGCATAACAGCAACCACAGCCACAACAAATGTAAATCTGCTCTGTGGCATACGTCGGACACAGCGGGGCATCAAATACTGGAACACAACCTCAACTCAGTACTGCCTTATTCCAAGCTCATCCCCACCACCACCACCACCACCACCACCACCAGACATGGGAATCCATTTCATTTTTGGTGGTGGACAGTAGCCACCATTTTCAGTTTGAGGGACAGAAATACTCGAAGGCCATGCGAACAGACAGACACCCCGCATATCCACTACAGACTGATGTTGATAGATTGATAAGCATCTACTACCACCACTTTACCAGTACAGCACATGCCATCTGCAGAGCCCGAGGAGTCCCACTTTGACACCACACATTGATGATGAGGGCGGTGGTCAGGTGTGTGGTCATAGCGACCACACCTCCCAACTCTTGGGATGTTCTTGCCATAACACAACCACAGGGAGCAGCAGAGGAATGTTCAGACACACTCAGCCTGACCAGGGAACAGATGACACCACATACGGGGGCAGTATACAAAAAGAGGCCATGCTAATACTCCTCGTCTCTACCTTCCTGTGCCGAACACAATATGACATCACAACGAGCTGAATATCCAAGGCAACACACAGCTGAACTCCTACATCGTCACGCAGATTTCTAGTGACTTATTGTCAAGCACTAGATGCTTTTTCACTTTGCAAGTGGCCGAGAGCTATTAAACCAAATAAACGACATCATGTGATTGCCATTTTTACACAAGAAGAAATATCCATGGGGGGGCCCATGAAGACACAAGCATCAGACACCTATCAAGCATACAAGCACAGAGGCAAACAGATTACAGATCCTTCCCAAAGCTTTCTGCATTTATGGACTCTGGTGTTCTGTTTTTTTTTTTCCTGTACCTTCCTCCCCATTTCCCTCCTCCTCTTTGTGCTGTTCTTGTGTTGTTTCTGCATTGTTTTCATTTTCCCTTTTTTGCACTGGCCCATAGTGATGCCTTTAACGCCTCCCGTGTGATGCAGGTTTGGCTCAGTGTGTCTGTGGACTGACAGCCCACTCTCAAACGGTGCAAATGTCCTGCTTTATCAGAGCACGGTAAGCTGGAAGTGAGCCTCTAATAGCAACTTTCCAAAAACAGACCGCCAGCAAATCAAAACCAAACATGGACGTATGGATGTACTTTTCTCTCTGGTGGTGGAGATGGAAGGAAGGAAAGACGAAAGAAAAGACTGAAGAGGGAGAATGAGTTGAGGCTGGAGTCAGAGATTGGCGGGTAGCATCCTTGCTGAAGACTGCCCCCTTTCTGCTCACTGTGTTCCATGCTCCATGTATGGTGCTGTAAGTACTGAAATGAATGAATAATCTAACTTCATGGTTGACAGTTCAAAGCTATTGTGGGGAACAACATGTACTGTTGTCTTAACTTGTGTAAAGGATAAATTTGTAAGGATGCAATGGAAACAAGTTTTCATTTCTCATCTGATTGCATATATTTTTGGAAAATTTGAATTGCCCATCTGATGACTGCTCCTAGATATCAACTCATATTGCAACTGTATGTGTTTGAAGCAATGCATTTAATTGACAGCAGCTGGAGGGAACACAAATGAAAAATATTTTTAATGTTGTTGATATTGGATTTTAGTATAGTTGTAGTTTTTCTTTTTTTATGTCTGCAACAGGCTGTAAATTAAATGAATCCACCAGAGACACCCCACTGCAGTATTAGTGGAGGGAAAAAATATGATCTAACTGTAACCATAATGATTTTATTGCACTTACAATATGTGCAATAAGTGAAATAACTTTGCTGTCAGAACAGTGTAGCTGTCCAACTGGTCTGGTTAAGAGTGCTATCGTCCTGAAGTGGTGTGAGATGTTTTGATGTTTGAGTTTAATTGCATCATTGAAAGCACATAAAAACAGTCTTTACATCAAAATTACTCAGATTTTTGCTCCTTTTTGGCACTACTTTGGTTTTGAATTGGCAAGCTGAAAGACCTAAACAAAACTACTAGACAAAGAGTTTTGCTTGCAGCCTCAAAATGAACAAACAGGTGGGGAAAGTAAATGCTGTTAAATGATTGGGATGGACCCGTCATTACCAGCTGTCGTGCAATCGGTGAAAAACCACATTGAAACCTATAGCTGTATTTTATTTTTTTGTATAAAGTGCTTTGAGTGCATCAGATGATGGGCACATTGTTCATAGTAACAGAATTTTGAAATTTACATAAGTAATTGCGTAGGATACAGTAAGTTGTTGATGTAAGCCTTAGGAAGCAGTGCCTGCTAAACTGAAAAAATAAAATTTACTGGATTTTGTTGATTTGAGCTGAAGGAAAAGCTTCTTTGAACAACAAGTACACCTGTTCTTACTTTTTATTGAAGATAAATCAGCCTGCTACTCTGGTTCAATTTTCCCTTCCACGATGTTAATAGCTTCAATGCTTGATGTTATTTTACTCCATGTTATATGTCTTATCATGGCTTGTAACAACTGTATACTGACATTCACTATACATTATACATTTCAATAAAACAGGAGGTGCTGCTCTTAGCATATTGCGTATTTTGCTCTTTGATCTTCTGCTCAAATGTCTCAATTCCAAACAGCTGAGCATGTGATGAAATGTGTTTATGCAGTGTTGTCATATTGATAATTTGTTAATGTTATTTTATTGGATTTGACATGTATATATGTGTACCTGCACAGATGCTGATGGTGATGGCAATTGGAACAATTCACAAGGTGTGTGTGCTTGTACTAGAATGGCAGATGTAGGAGGACTTTAAATTTTTATCTTTCAAAATCACTGTGAAAAAAATCTCCATTATGTCACCTGTTAGGTTAGCAAAATAAAGCCTGCAGACTGAACACATTAAAAAAACAAAACAAGTAAAAGATGTCAGGCCCTTCTGTTGCATGCTATTCACAAACATGTCCCTTAGCATGTAGTAGCCCACGCAAGGTACTTTTGGAACACGTATTGAAGAAGCTGTTTGATAGGCAACTTTTTTTTGCCATATTAGATCCCAATGCCAATCCCAACAAACGGCAGAGGCAGCCAGCTCTTCTGGGAGATCACCCACCTGATTATGGTAACCATCCCATAAACAAATCAGTGTGAGATGGAAAATGGATACTACTCTAAATCTGTAACATGAATGTTTTTTCTCTCGCAAAGGTGGACCACAAGGAGGTTATCACGGCTATAACGAAGACAGCTACGGCCCCCCTCCTCCCCATCGCATGGGGCCAGGCATGGGCGGACGTGGTCGGGGTAGCCAGCGCTACGGTCCTGGATATGGCCCGCCACCACCCGAGTATGGTCCTCACGCTGATTCCCCAGTTCTTATGGTATATGGCCTAGAGCCCTCGAAGATCAATGCTGACAAGGTCTTCAACATCTTTTGCCTGTATGGCAATGTAGAGCGGGTAAGTGATATTATTCTAAGCAAGCACTCACTGGAGGATTGGTCATTGTTTTGTTGTTAAAGACCATAACGGAAAGACATTCACAATATTTTGCCATTATGCATTTTTCCAGCAACTGAAAGAGGTGTGGATATACTTTATATAAGGGCTGTGCAATCTATCAAGATTTGATTTCAATTTATATTTTGACTCCAAACATTCACAAAAACCGTGTAATTGACAAAAATACTATTGTTATTAAAATTATTTAATCACATGATGCTCTAGACTAATGATCTCCATTAGTCCAGATTTATACAGCATACTTGGGCAAGATACTGAACCCCAAGTTGCTCTCCAACGCAAGCGTTTGAGTGTGAATGTTAGATGGTAAGCACTTTGCTTCAGATGGAAGTGCTTGTGAGATTGAGTGAGTGTAAAGAAGTTGTATAAAGCGCTTTGGGTGCTCAGAAGAGTAGAAAAGCACTGTATAAGAACTGGTCCATTTACCATTACCATTTAATCGTGTTAAATAATCGTGAATTCAGTATAGTCCAAAATAATCATGACTATGATTTTTTTTCCATAAACAAGCAGCCCTACTCTAGACCTCAGTGTAAAGGCAATAAAATTGACTTGAATGTGAAAAGCAACTAATTACAGATAAATATTGTGTAGCTAAGTTATAGCTAGCTTGCTAACTGCCTCCATGTTGTCTGTTACTTTAAAAACCAAGTTTAGTTATGCCTTATGCATGGGATGGCTATAGCTAAGGAAGCAGAGCGGGTCATATACTAATCAGAAGGTTGGTGGCTCAATCCCTGGCTTCTCTGGTCTGCATGCCAAAGCAACAAGTGCTGTATAATAATGAGTCCATTTACCATTTATGTAACACAATGTTTGTCTTTGACAAGCAAGTGGCAACTCGTTTTCTATAAAACAATAGAAAATGTCCATTATTTCTATCAAAGTTTGCTTTAGTGGATTTTAGAATGATTTTTAAATTTCTAATTTCATTATTGGTTGAAAATTTAAGAAGATTCTTGAAACCTCAGACAATTTTTCTGAACTCTTGAAATTTTGTGTTTGATCTGACCAGATAAAGAAAGATCTGATCAAATTTAATTTTGTTACATCAAGTTTTTCTTGTTTTTGTTTAATTGCACATTTTTACCATTTTTGGTCAATTTTTGAAGAGAGAACATCTTGGGGAAAAAAGGTTAGAAGCTAAATGAAAACCACTTGTATGGGAAAATGACAAATTTGTAGTCATTGATCCAAACCATAAATTCAAAGTTTTGGGATCAAAAATCTATTTTTAGTGTGTTCACATGTACAGAACTAGAAAAACTGTTTAAATCCAATACAAGATAAAGGTGGGAATTTGTTATCTAGTGCGATCACTAATTTGTGTGATTTACTGGTTGCTAAAATCACTACTGATTGACAAGTTAGTACCATGGCTCACCTAGTATTTCCATGCAAATATGATTTTGATACTGATTTTAGCAAGCTAGCTGTAATTTAGCCAGGAGTTTGAATGACTTCGACGAGATTATGCACTCAGATTATTTTGATATGCGAGCTAGTTTGCACTTTGTCTGTATTAGCAGGCACGCTGGCAGGTTTGCCAGAAGAACAGCAGCTCAAGGCCGGATTTGATCCTGAAGACCAAATGATGCCTTTGTGACTTAAATGTCCTGCTGATGTTGACTGTCGTATTTCACTCAAGGACAAATTCCAGTTCGGCCAGAAGAGCTTTGTTAGTTAAAACTGACTTCATCTGGCTAATGCTAGTTAGCATTTTATCTGGTAAGAGGGACAAATTGCTTGTTACCCAGAGGTAGCCAGCTGGCTAACCTTAGTGTGCTTGCTAATGTTGCAAATTGTTCAGTCCTAATGTGAAGTTTTTGTTGGAGTCTGTATTTTGCTGGCAGCCTCTTGGTTTGTGATTTTAGTGGGCTCTATTTCTAAGCTGCTATTACATGGTGTTGCTCACTGTAGATGAAAGACAGTCAGGCAAGAATCCAACATAAACCTAACTTCCTTTTTGCTGAAAATGTGAGTCAGAAAGTCTCATTTTTGTAGGTAATGTCAAATTCCAAGCAAGCAATGGCCAAAAAGCAGGTCATTAAAAATTGCATAGAGCATGTTTAAATACTGTGTACTGCTGAGTAATACTTGGTCTATATTTTTTTCCAGGTCAAGTTTATGAAGAGCAAACCTGGAGCAGCAATGGTGGAGATGGGAGACTGTTACTCTGTGGACAGGGCCATTACTCACCTGAACAACAACTTCCTTTTTGGGCAGAAACTCAATGTTTGGTAAGAGCAACTCTCCTAAACAATCCTGAAATAACAGCACAGACTTTAAAAGATAAACACTTATTTCTCTGCTACAAAACAGATGTAAGGCCACTGATCTGTTTTCTTTCAGTGTGTCCAAGCAACAGGCTATTGTGCCAGGACAATGCTACCAGTTAGAGGACAACACCAGCAGCTTCAAAGATTTCCATGGGTCACGCAACAACCGCTTCACCTCCCCAGAGCAGGCAGCTAAAAATCGAATCCAGCACCCCAGCAACGTCCTACACTTCTTCAATGCACAGCCCGACATTTCCACTGAGATCTTTAATCAGGTAAAAATAGCCACCAGCATGGTCTGATGGCCACAAGACACCACCTCATGTTTTCACTGAAACTTGTTTCTGTACTCAGGTCTGCGATGAACTTGGAATTAAAAGGCCCACGAGTGTGAAACTTTTCACTGGAAAGAGTGAGTAATGCGTTATAACCTGGTCACTAAAGAAACTGGTTGTGTTGCTCTGTATGACAGTCACAACAGCCTCCTTGTGTAAATGTATGCTGTTTAACACATGTTGTTCAGCCTGGTAATCTCATGTGACACAACAGGTGAGCGGAGTTCATCTGGCTTGCTTGAGTGGGAATCCATCAATGATGCCATGGAAGCTCTAGCTATGATGAACCATTATCAGATGAAAAACCCCAGTAAGTATTCAGCATGTACATCATTAAGCCAACATGGTACATTTGAACCTTTAATAGCGTTTTCTACCTTTGACTAAAATTTTCTTATCACTTCTGTATTCTAGGTGGGCCTTACCCTTACACGCTGAAGCTGTGTTTCTCGACCACACACCATGCCAACTAAATCTTCCTTCAAACCATTTGTAATGTTTTCTGTCTTTGCATAGAGTATACTGCAGTTCACGTTCACGTACCATTAAAGCTGTGTTGACAATAACTAGGATTAATGTTCTTTAGAAAATGTTACTTAAATTATAATTTTTTTAAATAATTAATTTTACTTTTACCATGTTTCAACCTGTTGTTTATTTTGTATGTTCACGATAGTAGGTTTGATCACACCCACCTTCAAGCTTTTGCTTTTCAAATAAACAGTAACCATAATGTTGCTAATGATTTAACCAGTGTCACATCATCAGAGATGGTTTGTATTGTATTTCATCTTGAAAATAAAATGCGTCTTTTCAGTTCATATTGCTGTTGTTCACAGTAAGTCACGTTAAAGCACTTTATATTGCAAGCTTTACAATATAGAGAAAACTCAACAGTCAGATTATTTCCTGTGAGCAGGTGTGCTGCCCCCTTTAACAGGAAAAAAAACCTCTGGCAGAATCAGGCCCATGAACTGCTTCAACTGGCTGGGGAGTGAGAGGATAGAAAAGGAAAAAAGACAAACCAAAAACAAGTTGTCACAAAGGCAAATGTCACAGTGTTCTGGGTGGGTACATTACACTGACATCTTGGTGCTTCTGCTGAAATGGTTAAGATGGTTTTTATACGTTCCATGTGGACTTGGAACTATTTTGTCCCTGCCATCTCCCTATAATCCATCTTTCTTCTAACTGGCTGTCCCTAGCAAACTAAGTATCTGAACAGCAGGTGGACAAAGTAGCTGTGCTCAGATCTGTATACCTGAGACCATATCAGTGATGCCCATTCTCTGGCAAGGAGTAGAAAAACAAGGATTACTTACTGACATCACTTTTAGCTATATAAAGAGCTTTGAGTACTCGTGTAGAGAAGAAAAGTGGAGTCATTTTTCACTTTACCATTATTTGGATCTTCTATTCATGTAGCCTCATAATAAATAAATATATATGATATATATATATATCATATATATATATATATATATATATAGAGAGAGAGAGAGAGTGTGTTCATTTTATTGTATTGTCATTCTCCAAAGTTATCTAATGCAAATAGCCTTAAAAATCTGTTTTCTTCATATTTCCACTGTGGTGCACGCAAAGTACATCATTTACAATGGAGATTTTCGCTGTATGACCTTTCATCACCTCAAAGAAGCTGAAAATTGTAAATTGTTTCTTTGCTGATGAAAATCATAGACTGCCCGACTCTGTTTTCATCTTATTTCTCCCAGATTACAGCATCAACACTGGTTCTACTGCGCTATTCACAGTACGCAGACGCGGCACAAGCCACTGTTTTCACTCCTGTAACAAACAGCTCGAGTCAAACGGAGTTTTCGAAAGAAACGTGTCCGTCTATGTTACACCGTCAGTATGTCCGCTAGTTATGTATCTTCTCGCCAGGAAAATAGTCCCCCTCAACTTTCCGCATTAATCACTGTTTGCACCTGTTCTAGTTCTGTGTCGCCTGAATCCTTGCCTGTTCTACAGAAGTTTAATATTCACATGCTAGAAAATAAGGAACAATAGCTTTAAAGAGAAACTACGTCTCCCATAGTGCTCTGAGTCCCAGCCGCGTAGGTGTTTCCGGTGTCTTATAACATTTTACTTCCTTCCACACAGGCTGACACGAACAAACGAGAAAGAAGACGTCGCTAAGTTTTAAATGTTACCGCCAATATTCGCATTTTGAGCTTAGTTTTTATTTATTTTCTATCGTAAAAATTCGCGGTATGTGGCGAGTGGTTTCGGAGGACTAAAGAATCGCTGAAAAACGTAGTCCGTAACGTGTAGGCCTCCGAAGAAAGTTTGGTCGAGGGCCTGTAAACAACATGTCCTCCGCCTCGCAGTCTTCCTCGAGACGGCAATGGTGCTACCTCTGTGACCTGCCCAAGATGCCTTGGGCCATGCTGTGGGAGTTCAGCGAAGCTGTTTGCCGGGGTTGTGTCAACTACGACGGTGCAGACCGAATAGAGCTCCTCATTGAAACTGCCAGGCAGCTGAAGAGCACCCACGGAGTTTTAGACGGCAGGTCCCCCGGTCCTCAGCAGAGCAAACCCAGCTCGGCCGGGCCCCTTGAAGCGGGGCGGCAGCACGGAGAGCGTGTAGACCGGGGGAGGGGTGAGTATGGGGCTTCTTCTCGCCTCCCCAATGGCCTGCACAGAGCTGAAGATGTGGCTTTGTCAGAGGGCAGCCGACAGAGCCCAAACACTCGCCGGGCAATGGCTGGGGCAGTTTCTAGTCTTCATGGCACCATACCCCATGCGTTGATAGCTCAGGGGCTAGTAGCAGCTCCTCATGGGATTTTAGCTCCATTATCAGGCACCAGAGCTGGGGCCACACCTATTGCTGTCTCAGCTGGCCCCATAATAAGTGATACTGGAAGAAGACAGCCTGTGTCCCTGGGTGTGGGAGCGAGCACCTCTGCTCTGGTGGGCATAGATCCCGCTGTGTGGAGGAACAATGAAGTGATGGCTGAACTGAATGAGGTGGCTCGTAGCAGGGTGGAAGGGTGGCCCAACCGTCCGAAAGCAGTTCGGGATGTGCTGGTAGCTCTCAGCAGCTGTGTCCCTTTCAGTGTGCGCTTCAGGAAAGACCATAATCTGATGGGGCGTGTTCTGGCCTTTGATGCCAGCACCAATCCAGAGTTCGAGCTGAAGGTGTTTGTGGAGTATCCTTCTGGCTCTGGAATGATCTTCTCGGGAGTTCCAGACCTGGTTAGGCAGATGTTCCGTGACTCTGCCAAAGATGCTGGTAAAGCAGTGAACTCTGGGTTGCGTTATGTGGAATATGAGAAGCGGCAAGGCACTGGAGACTGGCGTGGGTTGTCTGAGCTGCTGAATGATGGTGTGCGTATGTTTAAAGAGCCTCCAATCCCAGAGGTTCTGCCACAACCAGATGCAGTACTGCCTCTGACAGTTGCTGGACGGCCTGGACCAACCAAGGGTACAACCAGGCGTCGTAAGGCTTCTCCAGGCTCTGAGAATGGAGAGAGTGAGGGAAGGCCTGAACATCCTGTGAGGGATCCCTGGCAACGGAGCGCTTACTCAGGCATGGAACCTATTCCTGGAATGGCTGTACCTCAAGAGGGCCCACCCCGTCTACACAACCAGCCTTCACCCATCTCAGCACTCATGGGTGTGACAGACGGCTTGAGCTCCAGTCAGATGGCCAGAGAGAGCCCCAGCATGTCCGCAGCCCACTCCTCCTCGGCTGGGCGCCCTACAAGCAGCAGCCCCTCCACTCCCTCCACCTCAGTCTCTCAGGCAGCCGTAGGGCAGGGTCTGAGCACTGGGGGGCAAAGCAGCAACACAAATGCTGGTGAGTCTACAAGCAGCACCCCGGGCACTCTGCTCTGCTGCACCCTCTGCAGAGAGCGCCTGGAAGACACTCACTTTGTCCAGTGTCCCTCAGTTGCGCACCACAAGTTCTGCTTCCCCTGCACCCGAGGGTTCATCCGCAACCAAGGTCAAGGAGGAGAGGTGTACTGCCCCAGCGGAGAGCGCTGCCCCCTGGCTGGATCCACTGTGCCTTGGGCCTTCATGCAGGGTGAAATCTCAACTATCCTTGCTGGAGAAGGAGATGTGACAGTAAAGAAGGAGAGTGACCCTTGACCCTCCATCCTGTTGGTGAATGGTAAGAAAACATCTGAGAGGAGCAAGCCTCTTTGTTATATAGCAGAATGTTAACAGTGAGTTTTAAAAGCAGTTTACAGATAAATGACAATGGCAAACAAGCTTATGGTTTCACAGCTGCTTTTATTTAAATGAACTGCAGCCCGAGTTGGTGATGGAAACAGGATTTTACCTCAGCAACTTAACAAATTTAGGCAGAAAAACATAAACTCTGACATGAGCATTTTTCACAACTGAAAAAAGATGCACACAAAAAAAGTGTGTATAAGACCTGTTAAGATTTTTAAAAAAAAAGAAAAAAAACAATGCATATTTGGAGTAAAAGTGTTTTGTTAATACAACTTTAGTGATAAAGAAAAACAAAAGATTAGAATTATTATAAATGCATATAAAATATGTTAATTCATTGAAATGTGGAATTAAATTCCACACCTTTGCACCAAAATCCTGTTTGAATCTCACTGTACTACTGTGCAGGACGTCGGCTTTGATTACAGTGGAATCGCTGCAGAGATGGAACGAGGAGCTAATTAAATCTCTGATGATAGTTATTCGAATTGATTTATTACAGTACAATATTTGTGAGGTAGCAACACATCTGTGACCCAAATGTGAACATTTTTTGTGTTTCTTTAAGACTAAGGCTCTATTTTTGGTTGTGGACCAAACTGTAAACTGTACAGTGGCTTTAGGCCAAACAACTTTTCAGGTAATTTCAGTGTCTCTTAAGCTACTTTCAGCTGTGTTGGCCTCACTCCAGTAGGGAGCTCCATTTTTGATTTGGCTGATTTTTACACTGGATGCCCTTCCTGACGCAACCCCCAAAGGGGATTTTGTGTCTCTGTCTGGAAGTGACCCAGCTACACTACAGCTACATCACAAATGTCTGAAATCTCCTCATGACATCTTGTTGGTTTTTCTGAAGTTGTCCCATAATTTAAGGTTGTCATGAATGACTTGGAGCTCAGACAGAATGCAGAAATAATTTTTACTTAATGGTGACGTGCAAGATCCTCTGTAAATTGCACGACTAAAAAGCTGACCCCTGAAAAGTTGTCTTTCAATGTTAGAAGGTGCCAGGTGCTGTCACCCTGTTTTCCATGTCTTCGTGTAATCCCAGACTGGGAACAAGGATCTGTGGCAGGATTCCTTGTTGCTGAAAATACATGTGCATGAACCTTGCTTTGCTTTCAGGGTCCTTGTTTTCTTTCAGAATGAATTTGAGAACTCCTTGATGTTAGCATCCCAGTCTGACTTTGCTGATTTTTACAGTTTTTTTTCCTTTTTTTCCTCCAGAGGATTAAAGAACAGTGAAAGCACTTACCTATAATCTCAAGCAGAGGTCCACTTTGGCTGTAGTTCATCATGGGTGCCTCCAAGAGCAGACGTCATGCTGAAGCTCAGGAGGACCACTACACAAAGACCGCAGTAACTACAGACACAAGACTCACTCACAATAGGAGGGAGGCTTCTGCACGTTGGGGCTGGGCTCAGCCACTGCATCATGACCGAATCAAGTCCCGACCAAATCTTTCCCTCTTTTTTTCCCTTTTTCTTTTTTTTTTCTTTTTGTTAAATGTATTTATTTTTTTTCTAGTTTGGCAGAAGCCTCATTTCAAAAAGCCCAACATTGAAAGCACACACCTTTTTTTTTTGTTTTTCTCCCAACAATGACAATCTGATCTGTTTTTTGTTATTGCATCCTGTCCTCCACAGATGCAGGATACTGCTAGATTGTTTAACAGAATGATGCAATTCTTTGAAAAACGAATGTTGAAAAATGTTAAACCATTGGGTCCTTAAGCCAAGGAGAAAAATGTAAACCCACAGTACTTCACTTATGTATTCTTTATATTGTGTGTCAAAAATGTGAATTTTCTTTCAATATGGCTATGTAATTTCTATTTTTGATACAATACAAATTTCTATGTATTTGTTTATAGTGATAAGAAGACCAAAGATGGCTTCATGCTCAATGTAAATTTATTGTATCGTAGCCGTGTATGCTGTATTCACTGATAACCTTGGCATCAGTCACTAATTAGTTCATCTATCTCACAAGTAAGCTTGTTTTGTCTATTTACTTTTTGAATTCTATGTATGGTAAAATAATTAGCATCACAATCTTTAATGGTTAACCACGTACCCATGTGATTTTAACAGGTCAATTCTACAATAAACAACAACATAGTTACTTTGTCGCTTTATTGCTTTGTCACCAGTGATCCCTCTGAGCCTCAGTTGTGTATTTGAATAGAACTTTATTGGAAAAATATTTTTGACAGAGCAAAGGAAAAGGCCACATCAGCTCCTTGCACATCATTAGCATGTTTCATGTTCTCAGGTTTGTGGAGCAGAGCCAGAGTGTTTCTACATGCACTTAAGTGACCTGATCGCAGCAGCATTAACCTCCGGGATGTACTACAAATCAAGGTTTTGGAGTCACATTATTCCATGCACATTCCTGTGACAACGTGATGCAGTTTGTGCTTCATTTAGTGGTTTTTAGTGATGTACGGTTTAACAGCTTGCATATAAATATAAAACATATTCCCCCAGCAGAAAATCTATAGTGTTTAAAACAATCAGAAAATGTGGCGTTTCCAGATGATTTTAAACTAAAACACGGGACATAAGCTGCTCCTGAACAGGTTATATGTTCAGCACAAGTTACTATGGTAGCCAGGTAAAAAGATGCCATATAAAACACTTGAGTTTAAGCTCCACTCAGCTCTGTCATTAATCTCACTTCATAGCACACCCCTCTGGTTACTGCAAAAGCAAATACACAGGTTTGAAAGTGGAATATCTGATAACGTTTTGAGGGGTGTGCACTCCCCTGCAAAATGTTTTTGGTGAGTCACCTGCAAATAACAGCATGAGCCATGAAAGGAGTCGAGCAAACAAACATAACTGCTGCTGTTCAGCATGCTGAGAATCTGACAGATTACACAGGCGTGTCACCTCAGAAGTGATCAGCTCTCATGGCAGTTTATGAAACAGTTTTGTGTACATGAGAATTTTTAACTTCACTCTGTTAGACTTTCAAAACATCATATTTCAGTTATAAGTGGTAATATGCAAGTTTTTAAGCAGCACTACATTTAGTTTTATTTAAAATGAGCCCCTGAATCCCCAGAAAGATTCTGTGGACACTGTAATGGGGTCTGTTTCGATTGTGACCTTTTCCTAAACATAAGCAAACAGTGTTTTGGCCTTGTGGCCCAGAAGGCTAAGCTGCTATTAGGAGACGCAGCTGTATTCTGTCAGTCAGTGGTATCCTTTGCTCCCTCAAAGTAGAGATCGGTTTAACCCCACCCCCCAGCAATCTGTCACAATCAAGTTTAGTCACCTGCCATTGATTAACTTCACTAACTGGATTTCCATGGTTTCTGGTAGCCACATCAGCACTGAGCAGCGAAACGATGCGTGTAAAAACAAGGAGTCATGTAAGCTCCTGTGCACTGGTAAAAAGTTCCCTCTTTCAAAGTAAAAAAACATCTGTGTCTATGACAACCAATCAGTAAACTCTGACTTCTTAAACTGTACTCACATCAGAAACTGGGTTATGTGTACACATGGCAGGCTTTTATATTTGGTGAATCAGGATGCTCTAATCCGCTGCCATGACGACTGCAACCAGGATTCTCACTTTGAAGACTGCAAGCAATTTTGACTGCAACCTGGCTCCTTAAGTGCACGTAAATTCAATAGCTACACAGGATATGAAATGCTTAACCCAGCAATTACATGTAATATTATAAACACCAAAAGCAGACACACACCTTTAGCTAATTTCAAACCAAAATTTGTTTCCCTGTAAACATACTTATACAAAGATAGTGGTGTAACCCTGTATTCTTTTACATGTGGTTATCCATATCATTTCATTCACACAAGTGAAGATAGGAGAGGTGAGCTGGTACTTGTCGTTGGTTCAGATGGGACCGCCAGTGTCTCTCAGGGCCTCCTGAGCTGCTTTTAGAGTCTCTCGCTTCACACACCTCCAGTAGCCAGAGATGCCGGTTTGAGGCTGCACCTGTAGACAGCAGGGGAAGGTGAGAATATAAATGCAGCTCAGGACTGAAATGTAAAATATGTATTGCATTCAAAGAGTTTGTATTCCTGCCATGCTTAGATTAAAGTCAGATGAGATGAGTCAGACAGATGATGGTAATTTGCATTAAAAAATAGGTTTATGTACAATCCCAGGGACACCAATTAAAAAAACATTGGATCAATCATGAGAACACACACTGAGCAGTGTGCCCACCAGTTTTCATCACTTTTGTTTGGTTTGGTAATAACTTAAATCCATTAATTATCACAGAAATATTTAGAAATTATGGGAAATAAATTGACTTCTTCCAAAAGGTTAGAAGAGAGGATTCATATCAGGCATGTCTGCCCCAGTTAACGTTGAGCCGGCAGAGCTTGCCTGCCTCTGTCGAAAGGTTAAAAATCAACCACAGACTGTAAACATTAATGACATTCATCACCTCTGCTGACAGTACGACACTGAAACCAAAATAATTCAGAAAGAGACACTGCCATCCTGGAATCTAGCACAGTTTCACAAGGCACCATATTTTATATATACTATCTTTCATATAGTATATATATAATATATATATATATATATATGGTAAGGACCCAAAAATATGTGAAGTACACGAAGAGGGAAATCCCCAACAAGGATACAAGCCCAGGAAAAAGGAAACTCTGAAGCTTAAAGTACAGAGGGTTGTCTGTCTGTCAAACCTAATGTGGGAGCTGATAGTTGAAGCCTCCGCCTCCCACTCTACTTCTGGAAACTAGCAACCACATTTATGCCTGCAGTCTGGGAGTGAAGTGCTCTGCTGGCACAATATGACACTGCAAGGTCTTTTAGATGTGATGAGCCTGATTATTCAGGACTTGAGAAGAAAGTTAAATTCTGAATTTAGCTGAGAATCAATGAAGAGAAGTCATTTTCTAGTCTCTGTCACTGCAGCACTTTGGATCACGTGCTGCTAGTTAGCTAAAAGTCAACTACTTCTGCCCTGGTCTGAGGGTGGGCCAGGAGGAGATGCTGCATGTCTCTACTTCCTGGTCACAACTACACAGACTCCGTTCGCAAACTATCAAATTTTAGCGGCATTTTTATTTCTATGTGGTTTCATTTTTGTCAGGAGGTCATATTGTCCATCAGTCTACATAATGTCCATAACAACAACTGTAGATGTGCTATGCTTAGCAATGCTCTGCTAAGATAGTTGACAGTAATGAGAAAGGCACGGTGAAATCTGGTGATGGTAGCTCTAACTCTCAGGATGTGTTTGAAAAGTGACTCCTGTCTGCTTTTCATTGACCTCAATGAAAAAGTCACTGAGGTCAATGACAAAATGCACACCTTACTACAGTTTGTTCTGACTCTGTTGATTTATGTAGGTCATATAAACAAATATTCCTTCATAAAAGAGACTGGAACTTAAAAGCAGAGGGAACATACAGAGCCAGTTTGCAGCAGTGTGAAGCCTGCTTTTGATATTAAAAAGCTACTGGATTTATTAAAGATGGGGCATTTTTGTGGCCTCATGGCATATGCAGTGGTTTCCCTTTCAAGAGGAGGATACTTAAATTAATCACACAAACCTGATTTACAAAGTCTGTGTCACACCGATTACTGCAGATTGAGTAAAAAAAAAAAGCACGTCTTACACCTGATGTGGTGAATGTTTATTTGGAATGTGAGGGGGAGATCGAATGCATCCACTTTGGGTGGATAATCTCAAAGTTGTGAGCGCAGTACGAAAAATCCGACTGTTCACTCAGTCCTCGGGTTGCGTGTTTAGGCTTGAGCCTCACTTATTCCTGCTCTTCAGTAATACTGGGATTTTACTGAAACAGCAGAAATCAACTGAACTGAGCCGTCTTTTACTCATCAGAGCACACAATTAGTGAAGCATGGTTAGTTCCTGTGTCTGCATACGTGACTGCTGAAAAAAACAAGATATGCATTTATACGCGCTACAGTAACAGAACCTTGACGAACACAGGGACGGTAAATGACGTCAGCTGTTAAACAGATTTCGCTCTCTGGATAAATCCTGTGCACCTGAATCGCAGTCCTCACTGCGTCCCAGCACTGTCAGAAACATATTAATTATTCTCTCATTGATCTGAACTGCTGCACCATTTTCTTAATGTAATTACTTGGTTAGCAGGCCTAGGTGGCTCTCTCCCCCGAGCTCTCATCGGCTCTGCTCGCTGTGGAGCTGCTAGTTTACACTGCTCATGGCAGAACAATGGCTGCTACACTGAAGCGAACTGACTGCCTCTTTGTAAATAAACCATAGAACACTGTTCACAGATCACCCTGTAATTGCAGGATCACAATAATTTGCCCCATTTAGCAAGTCTGTCCCATAGCCTTTGAAATGAAATGCATCTTATTCTCTTATATTTACCTGCTGTTTAGTGTTCCAGTGCAACTCCTTTCCTCCTCCTTGTTTAGGATTTTTATGACTGAAATAAATTCCCTTTTCCTGATTTAAATAAAATCAGGGAGAAACACAACCCCAAAACACAAAACAATTAGTTCTTTCACATGCGGTGACAATGTTGCACATGGATGACAAGAGTTGATGGTGTGCCTTAGCTTTCAGTACGATATACACTACAGTTAGAGGATCAGTCAAGCTCACTGGTAAGTCTGTTAAATCTGCACAAAAGCACATCAGGTTTTACAGATTTATATTTAACATGTGGAGGTGAGCGAGGGAAAGAAGCTAAAGATTACCTTTAGACCTCGCAGTACCCGATCGTTCATCACATCAATGAACTCCTTGTGGCTCAGGCAGTCATCTCCATCCATGTCAAAGAGTTTAAACACGGTGTCCAGCACATTCTCAGAAAGCTCATGGCCTGTGGCAATCTTCACAGCGCGCTTGAACTGAGCTGCAGTTAGAAGAAAAATGCAGTTCTACTGTTTACAGTGTCAGGAGAAAACGACTGTGTTAACCCAGCAGAGAGGTGTTACCTGTTCCCACAGGACCGTTGGCTTCAGACACCATTTTCATTGAGAAGGCGAAATCTTCCAGGTTGTTGGTGAACAGGCAGAAAGATTTGAACTCATCAAATGTGATACTCTACAAAGGAAAATATAACAGCTGATGTTTAGGCCACAATAAGTCTTATTCTGACAGCACTCCGGAGGGGAAGAGTCCTTGTACCTGACCCGCAGGTATATTCTTCCTCATGTTGTCCCAGTAGACGTCGTTGTCTTCTGTGTTAGTGTAGTGTAGCAGCCACTCGGCAAAATCTTCCCTGCGCATGGTGTCCATACCTTTGGAGAACTGCAGAAACTCCATCTCCTGGACTTCAGCTTGAAGGTTTTCCATGAACCTGAACAATACAAACTCGTTACAGGAAATGTCATCCTTTGAGACCCACCAGGGTCGTCCTGCTGAGGTCTGACAGGTGACGACCAAACAATAACGTCCAACTTTTTTTACTCAAATGAAGAGAAAATTTAATTTACGGCAGCAGTGGAGTGATCATCATCATCATCCTCATCATCACTAAGCTTTATTGTAATTTAGCTGCATATACAACAGTAATGCAAGCACAACAGAGTGTGTGTTTCTATGGGATTTGAAACAGAATCATTAAATACATATCAGAGGAGTTGCCTCCTGCTGGCCATTAGAAAGAATGCAGGTTTAAAGCTCTTCTGCAGTGGCTTCAGCTTTTCAGACCCTGAAGTTTGTCCATCCATCCATCCACCTTCTTCCGCTTAGCCGGGGCCGGGTCGCGGGGGCAGCAGCCTAAGCAGAGAAGCCCAGACCTCCCTCTCCCCAGCCACCTCCACCAACTCCTCCGGAGGGACTCCAAGGCGTTCCCAGGCCAGCCGAGAGATATAATCTCTCCAGCGTGTCCTGGGTCTGCCCCGGGGCCGCCTCCTGGTAGGACAAGCCCGGGAGTGTGATCCCTCGATAGTTGGAACACACCCTCTGGTCTCCCCTCTTAAAGATGGGGACCACCACCCCGTTCTGCCAGTCCAGCGGTACCGCCCCAGATCTCCACGCTATGTTGCAGAGACGTGTCAACCAAGACAGCCCTACAACATCCAGAGCCTTCAGGAACTCGGGACGGATCTCATCCACCCCAGGGGCCCTGCCACCGAGGAGTTGTTTAACTACCTCAGTGACCTCGCCCCCAGTAATGGGTGAGCCGTCTCCTTCGTCCCCAGACTCTGCTTCCACTACAGAAGGCGTGTTAGTGGGATTAAGGAGGTCCTCAAAGTATTCCTTCCACTGCCTGATTATAGCCTCAGTTGAAGTCAGCAGCACCCCACCCGCACTATAGACCGTGTGAGTAGAACAC
>VOQJ01016451.1:33680-43759 GCA_015052665.1 Apistogramma diplotaenia | reverse complement strand
TCATTCGGACGTACGCAGACCAATGTTGTCTGCAAATTGTGCAGGACTGTTTTACCACCTTAGCTGATCCCACCTTTGGAGCACAGCCGAGTTCGTTAACAACCAGCATCTACTGTTGCAAGACTGCAGCAACAGACCACTATGGAAAGGTATTCCACATCAGTGCCTAGCACTAATATATATAGGCTAAGGATAAGGATATTTTATTAGTGTTTTTCATGGCTGTGTTACCATTTCTGAGGAAGGTTAAATTTAAAATAAATAAATGTTTAAATAATGTTGAAATAAAATGTTTAAATGTAGCATATTTTTCTACTAGTCCTTATTTTAAATATGTCCAAAAAATTTCTATAATGATCGATATTGACCAATATGAAGTACTTATATCGTGATACAGTTTTTAGCCATATCGCCCACCCATAGATATTTGTCCCGAGTTCCTGAAGACTCTGGATGTTGTAGGGCTGTCTTGGTTGACACGTCATTGCAACATAGCGTGCAGATTTGGGGCGGTGCCACTGGATTGGCAGACTGGGGTGGTGGTCCTCATCTTTAAGAAGGGAGACCGGAGGGTGTGTTCCAACTATTGAGGGATCACACTCCTCAGCCTCCCTGGTAAGGTCTATGCCAGATAATACAGCAGAAAATGATTTGGCTGTTTTCACCGGCTGCTGCAAATGGTGTGAAAAGACGTCGACATCAATTTCTTTACAAAATAATAAATTTAATATTCTAGAACAGAATTTCCACACTGATCTAGTGCGTGAGAAATTAAAATCCAGAATTTTTCATGCTGACACACGAATCCTACATTTGAACCAGTTATGTAGATTTTTTTTAAAAAGATGTTCCAAGAGAAACAGGCCCACGTTGCGTGAGCTGACTTTCTGTTAACAGGTTTTGTCAGAACACTGCTGTAAGAGTCCGTGTGGAGAGAGACAGCACAGTTGCAGTCTTTCCAGCATCCCTTTTCGTGACTAAACTCATGAAGTGATTACAAAAACATGAAGGCTTTCTTGAGAATGCTGAAGAGCAAACTGCATACTAAAACAGCGGGTGAGGCATGGTATCTAACTGGATGCCATTACTTTGTCTTTCAGCAACACTGAGGAATGGAGTGATTTTTGATGAAGATATGCCCTGTGCACATTGAACACATAGAACAAATACGTCTTTCATTTAAACAGTTCTGCTAAAATTAGAAACAGCTTGTCTCATAGTAAAGCTGAAAAACCCGTTCATGTGGTTCATGGGTTGGACTTGCAGCCTGCATTAAACCCTCCCTGAAAAGTTTCGGCTGATCCAGAACTCTGCAGCGAGAATATTAAGAGAGAACTAAAAGTAGAAACTATATTTCTCCTGTATTAGCATTTCGTCATTGGTTCCCTATTAAATTCAGAATTGTAAAAAAAATTCTTATCACAAACAAAGCCTTGACTAACGAGAACCTTTTGATCTGATCTGTGCTGATTTGTGCTCATACAGCAGAAAATTATTTGGCTGTTTTCACCGGCTGCTGCAAATGGTGTGAAAAGACGTCAACATCAATTTCTTTACAAAATAATAAATTCAATATTCTAGAACAACAGAATTTCCACACTGATCTAGTGCGTGAGAGATTAAAATCCAGAATTTTAACTAGCATGGTGACACATGAATACTAGCATCCCATTTCGTGACTAAACGTTTGAAGTGATTACAAAAACATGAAGGCTATCTTGAGAATGCTGAAGAGCAAACTGCGTACTCAAACAGTGGGTGAGGCATAGGGTAGGGCACAAAAGGTCTGTGTGCAACTTTGTAAATATACGCCACCAGATCATGAAAGAGCTCAGAACTGGGTCTAGAAATATGAGTGGTCATGAGGCGTTTCAAAGCGAGCAAAGAAACAGTTAAGTTCCTTTGCTAGCGACACACTCACGTCTCCTGCTGTCACATCACAGCCTCTGTAGTTTGTGATGTGCTGAATGCCCTGCCACACTTCTCGTGCGTTACTGCTGGACAGGTGGGATTTCATATTTTAGAACAACAGAATTTCCACACTGATCTAGTGCATGAGAAACCAAAGTCCAGACTTTTTCATGCTGACACATGAATGCAGCATTCTTTGCTTTTCCTTTTCGTCACTGTGCCTCACCTCACAGTGGGTGAGGCAGAGGGTAGGGCACCAAAGGTCTGTGGGATACTGTGTAAATATACGGTTGAGTCTAGACAAGAAAAACGGGAGAAAAAAATCCTTTCAGGTCATCAATTATGTCACATGCATTCATACAATACTAAGCTACTGTAGGACACAAAAAACGACCAACATGTTGCCACAAATTTTTTGTTTGATGCTTCAGTCATCTATGTTTCAAACTGACAACTCTAGATAAACCTTTTCTTTACAGGAAATGCTTGCAAACAATTTTGAGTTATGAATTACATTTTTACTATTATTAAATAGCTTTTACTTTAATGCCACCAACATGATGTGGCACTGCATATATATCATATATCTGTTTCTTTCTAGTGCACTGAACTTTAAAGACCCATGTCTTATTTTGCTTTCTAGTACTGTGTTTTAGAAGGACAATATGCATACCAATGAGGCCAACACATCAGCTGACATGAAGTGGGGAAGGTGAACTTACCCAACACTATCGTTCTAGCAATATAAACGACATTTTTCCTGCTTGTAAAAATTCAACTGCCTTCTGATTTGTTTTACATTAAAATTACTGTGGTTGTGATTAGTGTCAAAATATGAATACCTTTTATAAGAGCCTTTAAGTATCAAGTATTGCAATTGTGTTTTTTGTGGTTAATTTCTATTTTTTCTTTAGTGGGCCAACCTTACCTTCCCCATTAAGACTTGCAATTTATGCATCCTGAAACACAAATTTGACTCGTTTTTGCTCTGCAAGTTGTTTGTGAGCAATGCTAAATTTCTTAGTTGATATAGACTCACTGCATTAGCAGTTTTTGATGTCTGGTCTGATAAATCTTCTCAGTGGTGAGCCCTATAACATAAACACACCACCTTTATCGTGGCCATGTTTTTTTACAACTAAAGTCTGAGTGTAATAAAGCAATAAAATGCCTATGAAAATGCCAAATGAGTGAATGTGCTTGAAAAGCACTGCTGTCCAGACAAAGCCATATATTAATAGAAGAAAACTCTACAAGAGCAACCGCAGAGGATAATTCTTTATGTACAGAATAGAGTTAAAGACAAAGCATTGAGAGATTTCTGATTGGGTGGTTTAGTAGTTGACAGTCTTGGCTGGCTTTGTCTCATCCAGCTCTGCTTCCAGGTAACGGAAGCGGCGGTGGCGACGCAGAATCTCAATAGCCTTTTGCTCTACACTGGAAGCGGTGATGCCGAGATCCTCCAGACCTGGGAGTCCTGGGTACTTCATGTCTGTTGTGTGAAACTAGAAAATGGAAGCACAGTACAGGATTGTAATTGTCTTACTGATCATCTTGAGAAAGCACCTTGCTTCCAGCTTTCAGGTTATACCAGACACTTCACTGTCTTACCCTGTCCACTTTGTCTGGGGTTGTCCAGGGCTCAAACGGATTCATTGCAAATAACTGGGCAACCAGGCTGGAGGGGGCAAAAAACACCAACTTATGAGTAAACAGTCATTTGCACACCAGTTAAGTTTTGATTACTAGTGGCGCAGTAGAAGGTATCTACATTACATGAACATGAGAAATTGAATTCAAGAATTTTTCATGCTGACACATGAATGAATGCTCAGTCTTTCCAGAATCCTTTCCAGCATCCCTTTTCGTGACTACACACTTGAAGTGATTAGAAAAACATGAAGGCTTTTTTGAGAATGCTGAAGAACAACCTGCGTACTCAAACAGTGGGTGAGGCATGGTATCTAACTGGATCATACTGGATGCCATTACTTTGTCTTTCAGCAACACTGAGGAATGGAGTGATTTTTGATCAACATATGCTCTCCACTGTGCACATCGAACAAATGCGTAGGATATCTTTCTTTCATTTAAACAGTTTAATTTTAGAGCAACAGAATTTCCATACTGATCTAGTGCATGAGAAATCAAAGTCCAAGTTTTGAAGAAACTGCTTACTGAAAGAGTGGGCGAGGCAGAGGGTAGGGCACAAAAGATCTGTGCGCCACTGCGTAAATATACTCCACCAGATCGTGAAGAAGGTAACGGTTGGGTCTGGACAAGAAAAAACAGGAGAGAGAAAGAAAAACCTTCAGGTCTTCTATTATGTCACATGCATTCACACAATCAAGAGTGTAGGAAAGAGTTTACCTAGTATATTGGAAAAGTGTCCATCATAGGATTAACATGACTGAGCCAGAAAGATCTGGTTTCTCAAGACAAAAACATTTCTGACAGGCTGTTTTACCACATTCAAGGGCAGTGACATGATGCTATGTTGCACCTTCTTTCTCCTCCGCGGTGTAAATTTTGGGTGGGATAAATGTGCCTGACTCCAATACTGGGGGGCAGGGCTCGAACAAATTAGAGTTGTTATGAATTAACTATATTTTTACTATTATTAAATACTTTAATGCCACCAACATGACATGCAACATATCTATCTTACTGTATTTCTTTTTAGTGCACTGAACTTTTAAGCCCTTGTGTCTTCTTTTGCTTTCTAGTACAATGTTTTAGAAAGACAGTATGCATATAGCAACAAAGCCAACATATCAGCTGACATTAGCCATTTGCCAATATATTAGTATGAGCATTTAAAATGCATTTAATGAAATTTTTAAAAGTACAGAAGAGACGTGAGAAACACGCTTCAACCATCTTATGTGTATTGGTGAAGCATAGTTTGTCCACCAGAGGGCACTCTGCAACTTCCCTGCTGGCAAGTGTTTTGGAAAGCCCCGAACACAAGGACCAGCTGATCCGAGCAGAGTCGGGAAAAGTGTAAACCAGTAATTCACAACTTGTGACAATAAAACAAGATTATTTTTAAACTGCATTGTTGTATTGTCTTAGTAAACCCTCATAAATATCTGTTTACATTTTGTGTGTTTGAAAGAATTTTTAAAAAATGGCCACTATCAAATTTTTAAATCACCAAATCGTGGCATCATGGTCATACATTTAAACTTATAAAATATTTGTACAAGTCTGGGTATTTTTTGAACTTCTACGGATTCATGACAACACATTAACATTCCTAACAAATCAATACACCTACCCAACAAGTGCATACGTCTTTCCATTAGCATCTGGGTCTCTGACAGCATTGAGAATGGCCTTAGCCACATCCGCCACCTGAAGGAAAAAGAAGTCCGTTTAAAAAGTTTACAGTTAGTGGACAGAACTGACCGAACAAGACCCATCACTGCCATTTATGAAAATAAATCTAGAAGTCTGGATAACATTATGATCCCATTTCATAACAGACAACCTTTCAGCACGCATCTTACTACCTTCTGCAAAACTATTTTGCACTAATTTGGAGGCCTGAAATCCTCCATGTTTTTACGTTCCACTTCAGATAAAAACAGGCAAAGTGTACAAAGAGTATTAAACATCCAGGATATGAATATCATCTTGCACATCTTAAGAAGAGTAAAAAACACATATGTCAAATTTCATGGCTCAACTCCTTGTGGGTTTGGAGTATGTAGACCACAAAGATAGAATCTCACAGATGGTATGACAACACTATCTTCCTGCTTTATATTGGAATTTAGATTGTTATCAAAAAGCGGAAATATAACTGCATGTAAGCAAGGAAGCTCTAAAAGTGGTCACAGGATGTTTTGCAGACATATGAACCAGCATAACCTTTAATTAGGTACACGATATTGCCCAAAGTATTCACTCAGCCATCCAAATAATCGAATCTAGGTGTTCTAATCACTCTAATGGCCACAGGTGTATAAAATCAAGCACCTATGCATGCAGACTGCTTCTACAAACCTTTATAAAAGAATGGGTCGCTCTCAAGAGCTCAGTCCAATCCAGCATGGTCTCATGGTAGCATGCCAACTGTGCAACAAACCCAGTTGTGAAATTTTTCCTCGCTACTAAATATTCCATAGCCAACTGTTAGTGGTATTCTAACAAAGGGAATTGATTCGGAATGACAGCAACTCAACCAGCACGTCATCAGCCATGTAAAATCACAGAACGGAGTCAGCAAATGCTGAGGCACATTGTGCACACAGGTTGCTAGCTTTCTGCACAGTCAGTCGCTCCAAACTTGGTGTGGCCTTTAGATAAGCTCTAAAACATTGTGCAGAGCTTCATGGAAATGGTTTCTATGGCCAAGCAACTGCATCCAAGTCTTACAGTAAGAGAATTAATACAAAACAGTAGCTACACTACAATAAAATACAAGGATTTAGTTGGGAGTTTGGAGGTTGTTATTTTATGATGTCTCGAAGGGAAAAAAATAAAACCAACAGCTGCATGGTTTTGAAATCTTACATGAACAGGCTGCTTCACGGTCTTCTTCCCGAAGGCAATCAGAGGAATAGCATTTCCAAACCAGCGCATGTCTGAAAAAAGAAACAAGTCTCATGGTTACACCAGCTATCACTGGGAACATGTTCAACTCCGTGGAACAACAGTTCTGCCTGTGTGAGAAGCTAAGAGAAATCATTTTACTGACATTTAGGAGACACGGCGGTAGAGCCCTCTTACTTGCATAATGGTTGAAGAATCTGTCCTCCCTCCCAAACATCTCAGAAGGCTTCATGATGATGGCATCAGGAAACTCATCTCTCACTGCCTTCTCTCCTACAGCCTACAGGTAAACAATGATATACACAAAGATTATCAGATTTATAGACATTTAAAATTAAACTTGTTTAAAATGTAAGTTCAAAAAACACAAAGAAATTTTTACAATGAGAAACGTCTGTTCAGTTTGTACAGAAGCAGTTCCCGACCTTGTTCCTCAGATATTTGGATGGGCTGCGTATGTCAGCGTTGAGGTGCGACATGTGGACAAACTTTGTGATGCCAGCTTCTCTGGCTGCCCTGGCAATCTGCTGAGGGATGGTCACAAACACATCCTCGAAGCGATAGTTCCTTCATTTCAAAAAAAGTTAGGAAAACCTTAAATACCTACACTTCAAAGCTAACTGAAAATGACACATCAGCTTCATGCGAGCATCATATTATAAACCAGGTGCTTTTTTTACAGACTAGTATACCTCGTCTCCCACTCTCGGCCCACCAGATTGATGACAACGTTAGAGTGCTCCATAGCCCGTTTGATGGAGTCTTTGTTCCTGGCGTCCCACTCCTTTAACACAACAAAGAACAGTGACAAGGTGACTGTCATATCCTTTGATGTTCTAAATCTATGACTGCATGCACTTGGTAACATTTCTGCAAAAGAAATGTGAATACATGAGCAGCTTACCAAAAAGATGATTTGCCCAAGATCACCCATGGGCCTGAAGTACATGAGGTCATACTGATCACAGCGATGAGGGATTATAATCTGAGAGCCAACCCGACCTGAAAACCATCACAACTCGTGAAAACACAATATGATGATCTTTCCCTAAACCAGTGTTTCTGAACCCTTTTAAGCCACAACACATATTTTACATTAGAAAAATTACACCAAGCAAAAATGTCAGAGTATATTTATTGAAATAATGAAAATCTAGTCTCCTGATTTACTGACAGTGTGAAATCTGGGCCTGTTTAGTTGAACACAAATCTGTATTTCTTCTTTGTTTTCTTAACTCACCCAGCCTATTCACCACGTAACGCCCCAGGAAACCTGTGGCACCAAACACTGTGGCAGCTACTCCACTAAAAGATGAGCGTCCCCCTTTCCCTTTGGGAATGAGAGCATGGTGCACCTTCCTCTGCTGGACTGTGGTGACAGAGGCAGCTGACAGCAAAGCAGGGGAGCAGTTGGCTATTGAGAGGAATAGGAAGGCAAGTAGCAGCTGGTCAGCATCACATGGTAGGATGCAATCAATTACGCATTTAAGTTGTAAGTTGACCCAAAGTGCTTTAATTAAAAGCACATTCATATGTAATTCAGAGGCCTATACTAGTGAGTTTAACATACCCAGGCTATATTTCTTTTATCTGTATTCAACATTGGTGATCAGGACAAATAGTCACACAAAACTGGTTATCAACTAGTTAAGTTAACCTACAGTTTCCCTGTATATTCACATGAAAGGGGTGGTGTTGGCAGCATCTAAATCTAAAAGGGTGTTTCACTGGTCATACAGAAAATGATCCCTATATCACCTACACCAAAGACGTTATCAAATAGTGAAAAAAAAAAATCTAGAAAGAACATTAAAATATGACAATAAAATCCACAGATAACAGATGAATGCTTCAGAAAAGTATTAATCTGGTGAAGAGAAGGTGCAGAGAATCTATATTGCCCTTAAAAGACACTGTAAATAAAATACTCAGGGAAAACGTGGTGCTTCTAGCTGATTTTAAACTGACACTTTGAACATAACCTGCTGCCGACATTTTAGTTTGAATTCTCTCAGCTGCAGATTTTGATGCTATTTAAGAGTTTCAGAGTAAAATTAAACATAAAAACAGAATTCAAACAAGACTCAGTGTAGGTGTCCTGTTTTAGGATCGTATAGGAATTCATACAGAACAGTAAAACTGCTGTAAAATGTTTTGCTGCCAACAGGGAAAAACAAAACAAAACAAAGAAACAAAAATTCTTCTTGATGCTCATCAGGGAAACAAAAATGCTACTGAAAAACTTTAGACCTTCATAGCCTCCCAGCAGACAGTAGGAATGGTGACACTATTTTAAGGAGAAATGACTGAAGAAAAAAAAAAAGGTTCTTTACAGCTTATTTAAAATTGTCAATTGCTGCACTGGCTTTTATTGTGGGGGTAGTATTCCAGGGCCTGGGGGGCACTTAACACTGCAAAAGCCTGGCTGCCACTAGTTTTTAGGCGAGAAGGGGGCCACTGAGAGAAGTTGTTGGGATGATGACCTCAGTGACCTGGAGGCAAAAAAAAAGGAATTAAAATATTTGGAATATACTGTGGAGCTAACGCAGAGAGGGTTTTAAAAATGTATTTGAAACTTCACAGGCAGTCACTGCAGGTGAGCTGAAACAGGAGTGATGTGCTGCTCGTTAAGAGTCGAGCAGTTGCATTTTGAACCATCTGCAAACTACTCACTGAAACCGGGCATTCCTATATACACAGGGCTGCATGTGTTAAAAGCATGGATAATGTTTCGATGACAGAGCTGGCTTTAAATTATCACTGATTCCCTGTTGGTAACTAAAAAAATAGTTATAAAACTTAAACATAATAATCATAAACTGCGATCATTATTTCGCTAGTTACTGCAAAGACACTATTCGGTCTGTCACACAACTAAACTGCTATTTGACCATTGTGGTTTATTTCACAGTAAAATAAAATAAAGAAACAGCGAGCACTAGGAGTGTGTAAAAGCAGACGTTAAAGCTGCACAAAGGAACCGACTTAACCCCACTAAACAGGTCATCCTTAATTTATCAATCCAAAAACTGATGCACATAGATCAAATAGCAGCTTATGAGAACAGATTTACTCTTGTGTTTTTATGCCACTAGCTACTTGAAGCTCTTGTTAGCGGATGATTAGCCGAACTTGTTAGCAAGGTCACCCAAGCCGAGTGTGCTCTCTCTGTACGAACTTGTTTTGAAATGGCGTACGTATAAAGATGGACTGCATTAATCCATAACACACACATCTGCTTATGCCCCGGCTACTGCTGTAATGTTACTCACTTGAAATCTTCGAAAGGACACTCACAGGACGGCTACCTAGCGCTATAGTCGCCATCTTCCCAACTACGGCAAAACCTGTCGTCCAAAATACACGACTGTCGCGCTCACAGACGGGTTAAATAAAACATTTATTTTATATTTCACAGAAACGTTGTTCGTGTCAGTGTTATTTTAGGACCAATAAATAAATAAATTATTACTAATTTCTTAATTTTTTTCCCCAAAAGGATAAAAAAATACTTGTATATTTATACATTACGATTAATGTTTTTTTTTTTTTTTTGTTTTTTTAATTTCACTTTGCGCTTCTTTTTATCACATTTGTTACTTTTTTGC
>VOQJ01016451.1:22065-33660 GCA_015052665.1 Apistogramma diplotaenia | reverse complement strand
TAAAATGTTAAAAAATTTTTTTTATATTTATAAATTAAAATTAATTTTTTTTTTTTTTTTTTGTCTTTGCAGTTTCACTGTGGCCTCACGTCTGCCACATTGGTCGCTCTTATGCAGGTTGTCTGCTGATCGGATAGAGGAGACGGAGCAGGTAACCCGCTCAGGTGGAGACGTTTCAGCTCGTGCAGCAGCGGGAGCTGTTGGGGATATTCCAGGGCTAAACTTAATTTACTGTCAGTATTTTTAATGCATCATTTAAATGTTAATTAATGTAATTATTGTAGTGTATGTCCCTTACAATATAAAGCGCCTTGAGGCGACTGTTTATGATTTGGCGCAGTATAAATAAAACGGAAGTGAATCAGTAACCTGAAATGTCTTCTGAGGTTAATTAATTAAATGTAACTTGAGACTGGTACTATTATTATTTTTTTTAATCTCAGGTTAAGTGACACAAAAATGACTACAAAAAAACAAAGCAAGACAATAGAAGGAAATATCAAAACAAATGTCCTCTGAAACAACTTTTTATTCCATATTAAAAGACATAAAAATTATTTTTATTGACTTTGCTTATTTGAGCTACAATCCATTATCTTAGCATGTCTGGTTGCTTAGCAAACACAAAGTGAGGGTATGCGTCTATCTGCAATTTATGTCAGATCTTTGTTGGCGACTAAAAAACCAAAAACAAATCACTTATAAAAAGCAAATTATTTTTTTCAATTTGTTCTGTCACATGAGATGAGATATAATTTTCATAAATAAAAAGAATCCTGGCAGGTTAAACCAAAGTCAGGTAAGAATTTATGGGTTTCTAAATTAGGTGTACACACACAATATTAAAGTGCAAGATTTCTAATACTGCAAGGCACAAACTATCAATAATAGGATTGTCTTTTTGTATCTAATATAAAAAAAATGTCAATAATAACACAGACATACAAAATGTTTTCATACAATAACAACACAACAAGTAAAACCTTGTCTAAATCCCCCACAAGTATCTGAAATATTTTCTCATATCTTCTGTGGTTCACATGTATAAGAAATTACAGCTGAAATATATATGTATATATACAGTAAATTCTATTACAAATACATATTTAATGCTTGTTTAATTAAACTGTGAAACAAATATGAAATACAGGGTCAAATATATTCCACAATAAATAAGAGATGAAGTAATTAATAATCAGTATGTCACTGACTTCATACTATAATTAAAATGTACAATTATTCTTTGTTATCACAACCAGAAAAAAAACATTTGGCTCAGCCTTTATTACACACAGTCCTTCTTTTTAACACATGCTTTTCTTTTTTAAATCAGCCCCTTTTTTAACCATGAACCCATGAAAAAAAATCCTGTTCTTCTGAGATCTTCAATGCGCAGCAAAGATTGGGTTGAATTGAACAGTACAAGAGGGTGACAGCTAAAACTTGATGCTGTACAATCTGCACATTCTTATGTGGCAGACAGTTTGTGACACATTTAGACAAACTGACAACTGCATCGTCATTCAAAAATACAACTGGTCATAAAAACTTTCACTGAACAAAAGATAATACACTATGACTGTATAATTTAAACAATAATTAAAAGATATCCGCCTTTGCTGTTGATTGATTTATCTACTCCAGACATCAGTGTTTTGTACATGGCATTTGGAAACGGAGAAGTTCTCTATGTGTAAGTAGAAAACACACATTTCTGTTACTTCCAACTGTAACTTTTCGCTGATTTCGCTGAATGAGTGTTGTGATTTTCTGAATGTGCTGGGCGAAACAAAATCAGCTTTCTCAGCCATCTTATTTGAATGTTCTCTGTTCCCATTTGTCATGACTGCAGCGCATTTGCCTCCGATTGTTAGACGATAGGGGACAAGCACTGAGATGACTGAGTATCTTTCCTTTCTGCGTACCCTGTCTCTTGAGGTTTGATGATGATGTGCACGGGCCTCTCTCCGCTGCATTCCTGTTGCTTGGTATTTGTGGACAGCCTGCCTTCGCTTTCACACGCCTCCTCCTCGGCTGAAGCCCCAATGGGGCGCAGACGCTCTGCAGGAGTCATCTTTGTTCCTGTTTCTGAACTGTCTCTCTTCAGATCGTCGCTACTGTTGCTTTCCGAGCTGACCTTCTCTGCTGTACCGTGGAAACAAAGCACCTTAAATGTCAGCTTGCAGTGATTACAAAAGAACTCTGTTTATATGGTTTTAAATGGTGACATGGATATCAAGTGAGTGCCGTGTTCAGCCTGAATGTTACAGGTTTTACAGGCTGTACTTTAGTTGCAGTAAATATCATACTCTCACCAGAGTGGCTGTTAGCTTGTTTGTCTGTGCTGGTTGAACTGTCTGATGTCTTCTTGACTGCAGGCTTGGTTCTGGGCCGGACTTTGTTGAAATTTCCTTGTAGGATCCACTCGTGCTGTAACCCCTCATCAGGAGTCATACGCTTACTTGGATCCCAACTGAAAAGCGCAGACAATGTGAATTTAAGTAATTTTTTAAAAATGTGTACAAATAATAATCATGGTCTAAAACACCCGCTAAAAACGACAAATTAAACAGTTCTAATCAACAGGTAGCAAAATGTAGTTGTCCGTTAAGAAAGGCAGGTTGATTAGGAATCATTATGTGAGCTTGTGAACAAATAAGGCAAATTGTACCTGAGGCAGCGCTTGATGAAGTCTAAGAACAGAGCATCATTCGTTTTCAGTGCAGCTGAAAGCTCTTTGGAACTCGGCCTCCGCTTCTTCCCCTTGCTGTTAGTGATGTTTCTTGGGTTTCCTTTGGAGTCTGCACAAATAATATTGCACAGATTTACCACCTGTCTTTATTGCTTGCTTCTTCTGAAAAGTTCTATTCATTGATATTAAAAAAAAAACACAATACTCTACATAAAACATATAAATATCTACAGAATTAACAAAAATTCTCACCAAAGAACAACCTCCTCCTCGATGCCGACTGAACAAAATCATTTGGAGGCATTCCAAGGACCTGTAAGTTAAAATACAAGAAGTGAGTCACCAAATGAATACGTTTCAGAATTTTATGCATCTACAATTATGAAGCTTGAAAGGTAAACTTTTTATGTAGAGACAGACTCAAGAACCGTTTCTTTCCCACAGCAATAACCACCCTGAACTCTCACACACGCTAACTGCAGCATTATCTACACCGGACAATATCCATCACTTCTGTAACGTCAAATATCTGAATATCAATCCATATGTATATACCCATATTACCACCACTATTTTAAATGTACATATCTTGCAACCTTTTATTTTACTCTGTATTATAGCCTACGCACCGAATGGGGGTGGCCCTTCAATTTCATTGTACAGCTGTATAATGACAATAAAGGCTATTCTATTCTATTCTATTCTAAATATTTCCATGTCTTACCTCCATTATACAAGCTATCTGCTCCACTTCGCTCTCTCCAGGGAAGAGAGGGTAGCCTGTGTAAAGCTCAGCTAGAATGCAGCCCAGACTCCACATATCAATGGCCATGCTGTAAGGGTGACCCAGAATGACCTCTGGAGAACGGTAGAAGCGACTCTGGATGTAGGTATACACTAAAAGAGGTGGGAAGAGAAAGGAAAAGATAACATTTCTGTCCCTTTCCTAACATGGTATTAAATAATTCTTATTTATTGAATGTCTCATGTCTTCTTACCTCTTTGTTGTTCATAGCAGCTTGAGCCGAAGTCAACCACCTTGATGTTGCCCGGCCCTCTCTGAGACAGAAGGATGTTCTCCTAGAAGCAAACATCGGGCATTTATTTAGTACAGTTCCAACATTTTGATCTGCCACAAGATGGCGCACAATCTACATTATTGTTCTGAGTAATCCTTGCAATGCAATCATCAACAGCGGAGCAGTGAATTAGAGCAAAGGTGCGATTCATGTCAAATTCTGCTAACCTCACTACATTTTAATCAGTCCCATATTTTTTTTTTCATCTTCTCAAAACACATTTAGGTATTAGAGATGCGATGCAGGTCAGTACCGGTTTGAGGTCGCAGTGGATTATTTTCTCCCTGTGCAGCATCTGCAGGCACCTGAGAAGTGCGTGAGTGAAACGACGGATAAGGGCGAGGCTGAAGCCTTGGAAGTTGTTTTTTTTAATGAGCTCATACAAGTTCACCCTAGGGGAAAAAAAACAAAACGTGATGTTCATTTATTTCATAGAAACTGATTAAACATAAAATAATTTATCTCTCTGGTCAACATTTTCTGTCTTCTGTGAAAATACTTAATATGGATTCTCTTATAAAAACATATTCCTCAAATAAACACTCTGAAAAAGACGGTTTCTAAGTTTGATGCCATCCAACACCTGCAATGAATCGTCCACTGAGTCTTAAACACTTACTTGGAAATAATCTATGATTGTGCCTCCATTCATAGGAAGACAGCTACACAAACTGTATCCCACTGCTATTTCTTGCTCCACAAGATAAGCATAAATTTCTTTAGACTGTGTAACCAGATCCTTCACACCATGAAGCAAGAAGGCGTAAGAGATAGGGCCCCAATCAAGGCCTTAACTAAAGGATTCGGTGACAGTAATGTTAGACAAGGTAGCAGCCCAAGACGTCCCCTAAAGGTCATTCAGCCACAGTGACACACAAAGCTCTCTCTCCTCAAATAGATATCAGTAGTGAACCATACTGAAACATGGTTGGCTTGAGGTACACAGGTAGTCAATTTACTTCTGAATGATTGCAGTTACTTAGAAGTAAAGACCAGAGACATGTGAGAACTGCCTTTGATAAGCTCCGCAGTCTTCACGCCATGCTATTGTACCTGGCAAGGCTGACTTACCCTCAATTAAAGGCTTAATTATTCAGTGTCTTTATATTCTTGCATTCTGAATGTGGGTGAACATACTAACCCCAGAAGCTCAAAGGAGATGCAAAGGTGGTTTCTGAAGTAGAAGTACTCCTTCATGTGGATGACATTGTGGAGGTTGTCTTTGTCTTTCCTCTTTATCACATCCAGGATCTTCAGCTCCACAAGCGCTTGGTGATGAAACCTACAGACAAATTTACAGCTCATATTTAAATTCACATCAAGAGTGATTTGATCATTACTCACTCCTATATTTCTAAAAAAAAAAGTGCAGAATAAACAGACTATTCTCAATAAATGAATACTTATTAAATAAATGAGAAGCTCTTCTTTTGCAAGTTTTATTTCTCCGATTGAGATGCTTCTTAGCACAAAAGCCCCCCCTAATACCCCTGGATGTTTCTCTATATCCACCGCACACAACCTTTTCCCAGAGAAATTAGATCTAAGATAGCCATCTGACACAGCTTAGAGTTCTTCTTTGCCAGTTTGCACCTATTTTGTTTTCTGCATTATTGAAGCAGAGGTAGGTACCTGATGGGCCATGCATCTAACCTACAGGACTCTGGTATTGCAGCCAGTGCGCTCCTCAGTGAGGAAGGCCAGGTAAGATAACACCATCGGGTGCCGACCGCTACCATGCTAAATCAGGTCTCAACAATTTAGCAGACTCCCAATGTGTAAAGTGATCAGGTTACAGACATGTGGGTGAAAAAAAACTCACAACGGGGCATCAGATCTCAAATGACTGACAAAAGTTGACTGCTTGAATGTCAAAGATAACTTATTCCATAGAGCAGTGATTCTCAACCAGTGATAGGTATTCCAGGGGCTACTTCTGCAGTACTTGGATAGATTAGTTCAGCTAATTGATCCTAGTAGTTGAATTAGGTAGATAAACAGGTACAATTTTTAGGTGGCATGCCACAGGTGGTCTCTAAGCATAGCTGTAACAAGGATTACTTACTAAAAGTAGGGCATTGAAGGTGTTTAAGCTAATGGTTATGAATAAATATTTCAGACAGTCCAAATTCAGTTTGAAATGTGCTCCATGGAGTTTTACGACCATCTGACAGGGCTTTGGGACATATTTTAGGGGATTAAAGGTTGGAAACTACATCTATAGAAATTAAATATAATGTATTTTAAACTCAACAAGTAACAATAAAACAGAATGTATTTTTGAAAGATCCTAATTTCAGGACATGTAATTTCTCATACCTTTTTTTATTGCGGATTATCTTTATGGCTACAAGTTCATTGTTCTTGTGGTCCAGGCATTTTAAGACCTGGCCAAAGGAGCCTTTCCCGATCACTTCCAGCACTTCGAACCTGTAGGCAATGTGGTCGTGTAGCACCTGGAAGAGCAAGAGAGAGGAGAACTGAGAATATGAGAGCAGACATCACTATTATGTGTAGTAAAATAAATATGTACATCACAAACAGCAAGAGTAAGTGATGTGATAAAGTAAACATTATGAAATTAATATAATTTATTAAAATAACATAATATTAAGAAACAATATCTTCTTCTTTGTACACAGTGGCTAGCTGTCAGTGAGATGAGCCCCAATGAGACATGAGAGAGTCTAAACAATGGTCAGTGACTCAGCCCTAAACTGCATATTTTCTTTTGCCACACAACTGTCCATCATCGCTCCGATTTAAAGATGACAGGTTAGCCTGTTGTTACAGTGACCTCACTGCAGATTAGTACATAAAAGAAATGAAACACTAAAGTCAGTGTAAGTGAACAGTGGGCTGGTGCCTGCAGCTCCTGCAGCTCATCTGGTCACATACTGTTTTCCTGAGGCAGCTTAAAAATACTTTTACACACTATATATACACAATACTACTAGCTACAAATGTATATAGTGTTTTGATGTATATGTATATGTTTACTGATATATATTTTGTGTATATATAGTGTTTTTGTATTTCTATTTTATTTCATCATTCTTCTCTGTACTGAGCTGCTGTAATATGCAAATTTCCTCATCGTGGATATAAAAAAAGATATAAAAATTCAAGTTTTATATCTTATCTTTATATCTTATTTATACTACTGCTATACTATTGCTGTGGCGCGTGGGATGTGTGGATGTACTTGTGGCTGGAATTAATAATTAATAATGGAATTAATAATTTGTTCATTTCTTTATGTCAAAGATAATTTGTGTGATCAGAAAACATCTAGAAACCAGAATCACTTATGACTTGAGCTGCCTGCACCTTTTTTAGATGCGGACATACATTTTTTTTCAACATGCCTGTTTGCTTAGTGCGACTGTCAGTATTTACTGTGTCAATTATCATGTATAAATAAAAATGCATAATAAAAAACCCAAAACATAACACAGATGAAGCCTGGTGGATTAAAACCTGTAACATGACTCTTTGATGCTCGATCTAAAACATTACCCTGGTGTAGCTTCCATGTTCATCATCATATCCAGAGTTCTGTGGAGCTCCTTGGGAACCCTCAATTTTCTGGGATCCCAGACCAAGGAACCAAATCTCTGAATAATCCATGATTTCCTCCTGCTCAAACTCCGTCATCCGATCCTGGAAGTTCTTCAATGCCTCTGCAACAGGAAGTACGAGGAGGAAGACAGAATGAGTCACTATCGTATTGATCTGCCAAAAGCAGAGGATTCTGAAAAAGCGTCTTGCGATGCCAGCATGCTATTTTCATTCCATCGGGGCAATAAAAACATTAGTTACATATTTGTGTTGGAACACCCACAATATATTCAAAATGTGAAATAACATCTCCGTGCCTTTGTGATTCAGTTGTGTTGTATTCTGATTCATACCAACATACCTATGGGTGACATGGGTAACTTTTGACCCTCATATGCTTTCTCTTTCTCCAGCTTGTTGATGAAAATCCTGCTGTTGCGAGACACTGACACTTTATCCACTGTTGTACCAAACCGCGTGGCGAACTGCTGAGTGGGCTTTGGCCTCTCATCCTGTTAAATAACATAAAATAACAGAGCAGAGTCTCTTAGCATTTTGAGAGATGTATGGTTCATCTTCGTTTGAATAAACTAAACTATATCACAGATGGCTACTGAATGACAGGCTCACCGATTGCGTCTGATAGTTGTTTTGACCCCCTTTGTTGGCAATTTGGGGCAAGATGTTGTCTGACTGCTGGTGCTGGTTTTTGGCATTGCTAACCACCACCTGGACCACCTGTGGCTCGAGCTGAGGGAGAGTCCCCACACTGGAGTTGAACTTCTGTAATTCAAATCAATTTGTTACAGCGATATGCATTCAGCAATGAAATATTAATTAAGAAAAAAGTACGAGTTTGAAAATGAAAAAGAGTCTTAGACGATCAAACTCCACAAGCTTGCTTTTTTTTTTGTGATAAAAGTAAATCATTAAATAAAATGGAGGCAAAATGGTTAAACAATAGGCCATTTAAGGCAAGCAACGTGCTGTTTATCTCTACACATTCTGCATTTACATACAACAGATTCAAACACACAGGTATCCAAGAAGACGACAAATGAATTGGGTGAAAGTAGGGCAGCAAGTGTCATATTCAAATATATTATTCTTTTACATAAAAAGTACAAGCTTGTTTCAGCCCCCTTTCATTTTTTTCGTGGGAATGTGTTCGTATCAAGCTGGCCCTCATCGATTTTGCTTTGTGCTCTCAGCAAGCTACTTCCCTGCATGCATTTTGTCTGCGGAGGCTCAGGTGACCGGGACCCCCAGCAGGCAGCGTCTGGAATTACCGATCAGGGTGAGAGTAAAATGGGGACAAAGACCCGTGAGTCTGGGTTTTGACAGAGTCTGTCTGCGGTGGCTTTGTGGGAGGATGAGGTGCATCGACCTGCTTTTCTTAGGCTGCCACCCTGATTGCTTCGGGAGCATGACTACATGTGTCACTGCCTTGCAAGGCTCAGTCCTGGCAGTGATGGGCAAAATTAGACCTCTGTGCTTTGCCAAGTCCTCTGTAGAACACAACATATCCTGCAGAAGCTGAATGTGACAACAGGGGTTTTTCACATTTTTACTTAATAAACTGCAATGCTACGCAAAAAAGATCCTCCACATCCGGCATGATACTGCATTGCCTTTAGCAATGGACGTGATTAACATAAATTCTTTCATATTAATTATTGATAGCTTTCCATTAAAACAGCATTTTCATGGTAAATTCCAATATTTCATCTCACGTGTTAAGAGCTGCTGCAAGATCTGCCAACTTGGTTATGACGCATAGCGATAGGGCTAAATATAGTCACAAGCACCTGTCACAACAGGAGGAAGTAAACACAGTTACATGCCTGTACATAATGGCGGGGGGGGGGGGCATGCTGTTTAAAGATGCTTTTGTTTTTGTATCACTGAAAAAACATATGTGCTCAACCTTATCAATTTAAATACAAAAAGAAAAAGCTGGCATTTGTGGAATATAAACTTGGCCATACAACATGTTCTGGTCAGCTGTTCCAGCATCATTCAGTGGGGGAGAGCTGACCTGTGAGCAGGGTCGATTTGTTCCAATACGGTTCCCTTCTGCTGGGAGTCTGTGAGGGTGAGGGAAGGCCTCTGGTCGTGATGTCTGTGGGAGGAATGAGAGTGATTCATAAAATGAACAACAACAAAAAAAGAAGAGAAAAATAGCTGCCTTTTATTTCAAGCAAGCTGGAAATAAAATAGGTACAATGGGTAACTGTATTTTCCTACTGCAATGACTTATTTTTATAGCATGATGCATTAGGACATCACCTGGAACTCAGATAAAGGAATCCCTTTACATCAAAAGAAGATAGATTAAAGCAGGCGTGTAAAATAATAATGAAATTTCTTCTTGTGTTCATGCTGGATCCCCCTGTCTCTTCAGAAACACACAGCCTCTGGGCAACTGAGCGGGGCTGAAACCAGACGAGCAAAAATAATAGACTGTGATCCTAAAATAGATCGCTTCTGCAAAAACCCAGCAACACCAATCCTCTCACTTTAGACTTCTCTCTGTGTATAGTCTGTGCAGGCATGTGCATATCCATGTGCTCGGCAGTAGGTGTACACGTGCCTCCGAGCCAGTCCTCGCTTCAGAATCACTGGACTGAATGTATTGCAATAAATGCTGTTCTAAAAAAGTACCACATGCATTTTGGATGACTCTGCATGCTTCTCATCATCGCCAAGCCAGCTGACATGTTCCTTTATAATCAGTGGTTGAGCTTGCAACTGTGTCGGGGGAGGGGGGGCACAATACGGGTGAAATAAAGCTTAGACTCATATGAGGATATGCATTAAATTCATTCTACCAGCCTGACAGGAAGGGAAGGAGGGAACGGGTGAAATAGACTAAGTCAGGTTGTTGTCCACAGCTGCTAGATGGTGAGCAGCTTCCAGATAACAACCTCAAGCTTTACCGCTAAGTGAGAAGCAAAGCTAACATCAGGCCACTGTCAACACACAATTGTCTAGAGAACGAGGGAGCTGGACTAACCCATCTAGCTCATAAGAAATGGATCTACCTGTTTTTTTTAAAGCTTAACTGGATACAAATACTCTTTGGCTTCTCTCTTTGCATTAAAGTTTATATCGTTCTTCAGAAAGGCAATTAAACCACCTGTGGCCAAACAAAAAGGATAGCACAATAATGAAGTCATGTTAAAGCCTTGGGAGCATCGTGAGTGACAGCAGGAGCCATGTAGGTCACTGTGACAGACTGACTTCTTAAACATCACCTGTACAGGTGGTGTAAGCCTGGCTAATGAGCACTGAGCCAGTGGAAACCCAGTGGCATCATAACAGGGCAAACGGTGACTCTTGACCTTATATTCCACTATTACAAATCTGTATCTGACTGCTGATTTGGTTTTCCACCAAATACATGAGCACATTTATGTTTTTGCCTTTTTGTTCTTAAGAACATTAAAAGATTGGATTATTTTTTTAATTCAAGTTTGCAACACAATGGATAAAATGTAACACTTTAAACACAAGCTTGGATAGAGTTTTATTGCACATGTAGAAAATTGTCCTTCCTTCGCCCACATGAATGCATAATTAACACCAGTGGAATATATGCAGGAAGGGAATTTGTACTCATACAAAGATGTTAAATAAAGTTGTATACAAATGGACCTACAATCAAAATAACAAAAACCATAACCAATTGATGTGTTCAGGGTCTTTGATGGATGCGGGCTCATTTCAGGAGGTGTGTGAGAGCAGCTTTGCCTCAAAAAGGTCCTCCATTAGGGTCAGTTGGTTAAAGGGTCAAAGCAAAGTAATAAAACCAGGAGCAACTGAGGGTAAACGTCAACAAACTGTAAAATCCGCTGCTCAAGAACACTATCATCTGTCAGATATGTAATCTTTCAATGTATAATCACACTCTCCAGTTATTTTCTATTGCACATAACAAACTGTTTCCTGTTGGCACTGACTGGATGGATATGGATGCATATACAGTGAGGGGAAATAGTTATAATTAATCCTTACATTTAGAGTTCATTTGTAAAAGAAAATCTGCATTTTTTTCACTTATGTGTGAGAACGAAACTACAATTGCATAAAGCTCCCAAAACAGCAAAGGTTAAATTTATGTCAGTTTCCATGTAAGGTGTGAAAAATATACCAGAACACATATAGACTTACAGAATATGTCAGCACAACAAACACTGAAGTAAGTAGGCTAAACAACGACTGAAATAGAAATGGATCAGATTTTTCATCATAACTTGGCAT